>PVHX01012186.1:0-60502 GCA_004024805.1 Geosciurus inauris | reverse complement strand
TGTCAAAGGGGATGTGATCTGTTTTTGGGTGGGACCCAGGGTGGAGAGTTCAGCCTCGAGGGCTTGGATCTCTTTAATAAGTTGGAGGTGTTCTCGTTTTTGTTGTAAGATTTCCTTTAGAGACGAGACCTCCTGAGTAAGATCTATTTTAGCTTGTTTGAGGGGATCAAATGGACAGCTAGTAAGATTGGAAGAGGGAGAGCCAAGATTATAAGGGGGGGGTCTATGAAGTGCCGGAGCGGTCAAGCTCCAGGAATCATTGTTATTATGATAATAGGCAGCGGCTTTTTTTAATATTTCCTGGTCCTCGGATCCTAGGCGATCCGAGCAAAAGGTTAATGAGGGATAAATGTTGGAGATCCCCTCTCTTTTTGTTAAATTTAATTTATCATTTGAGGGTTCTTTGTTTTTAGAGGGCTGAGGGGATTCTTCTGGGAGGTCTATGACGATTGAAGGACAAGCAGAAGGGGGGATGGGAATTTTCTTTAAGGATTTCTTCCCCTGTCTTGATAACCTCAGTAATACCAGGGTCCTGAGAATGAACTTTTAGAATGTCGTGGATCAGATTCCAATAAGAAAAGGCCGTGACGGGAACATTTTCAGGGCCAAAGGTGCTATAAAAGTCCTGCAAGGCATCTCCTACTCGTTCCCAGCGTTTTTGATTAATAGTTCCTTCTAGGGGGAACCAGGGGCAGGTTTCATGAATAAACTCGAAAAACTGTCTAAGATCCTTTCTTTTAACCCTTATTCCTCACACCCTGAGGGACATCTTGAGACCATCAAGGAACATCTCATGTGTACTTAAGGCATTCCCCATTCTCGATCGACCGGACGGCTCTCTGAGCGAATCCCTCCCTTATGAAAGTCTCTGGGACGTAAAACTCTGTTTTTGGTTGTCTTGAATCTTTTCATTAGCTCAAAGATCCAGGTGGAACTTTATCTCCTTTCTTATCTGTATTTAGTCCCTTGCTTGCGTGAAACAGCCGGTAGGTATAATCCGCCTACACGGACCCTCACAGACGAAAAGACTCCGTTTGCCCTTGTCAGGCGCGCAAGTCTCCTCGTGGTTGAGTCTGTGAGGTGAACGATGTTTGTTCAAAGCAAGCTCAAGGTTTCAAGGTCAGGTCGACTCAGAGAAATTTCTCGCCAAGAAGGCTGGACGACAATACTAATTCAAGCGATTTAGAGTTTTTCTCACCAGAAACGGATGTCTATTACTCAGAAGGGAAGGGATCAAGAGAGCCAACAACAATCGAGCGAGCAAGGGGTGAAATGTTCTGAAATCTTGTTTGTAAAAAATTCGTCCACCTACCTTTACTCAGATCCGTCTCACGGCGGGCAGGACCGTGGCGATCTAATGCCGAGCCATCATCCGCGGGTCCTCGCGGCGACTCTTGGGGGTGCCTGGCCAGGGCTTCCTTGGTGGACGTTCTCGTTGGGGGCCCCCAAATGCCCCACATTGGGCGCCAACCTGCCCCTACCCGCGGGGCAACAACGGGGACACGCAGGAACCGCCTAAGAGAATGAAACAAACAAGGGGCGCGAAAGAACGGAGGCAAGACAGGATTCGGATCAAACCTCCAAATTTTTATTTAAGAACAGTGGTATATATGTATGCTCAGGAAGGGGAAAGGACTGTGGCAGGACGATTGGTCAGTGCAAACAGGTGGTATCGAAAGGGGGAGGTTCACTGCTTTGGCGTGCGCGGGTAACTTTTGGCGCACGCGGGTTTTTCGGCGCTCCTGCTCAACCAGGAAGTGGAGCTGATCAGGAAATGACTCAGGGCTTTTTGCTCCCAACACTTCTGTGACCAAAATACCTTAAAATACCAATTTTACAGGAAGAAAAGTTTATTTGGCATTCGTTTTCAGAGGTCTCAGTCCATAGACAGCTGACTCCCTTGCTTTGGGCATAAGGTGAAGCAGCAATTCATAATAGAAGAGTGTGGTGGAAGAAATCAGGTGAAGACGTGGCCACCAGAAAGCAGAGACAGAGAACACACTCTCAGCAACCTACCTTTTCCAATCACTTACTGCTTGCCTACAGTTACTACCTAGTTAATCCCTACTAGGGGATTAATGAATTGATTAGGTTAAAACTCTCATAACCTAATCATTTCACTTCTAAACTTTCTTGCATTGCCTCACACATGAGCTTTTGGGTGACAACACCTAATATCTGACTCATAACAGTCTGCACCTGGCCCCCAAACTCATGCCCATCTCACAATGCAAAATACATTTAGTACATTTTCAAGATTTCCAATAGCTTTAAAGGTTTTAACATTGTAAAAGTCCAGGTCCAAAATCTCCTCTGAGACTCAAGGCAAATGCTCAGTGTGAGCCATTATAAAAATCAAAAGCAAGTTACATATATCCAATATATAAAGTCATAGATTAAACTTTCCCATTCAACAAGGAAGAAATAGGGGCATAGTAGGAAGGGATGGGACAAAAGCAAGACCAAAATCCAGGTGTGCAAACAAGTTCTGTAGCTCCACATCAAGCATCTGCGGTATGTGGCACCATGATGTACCCTCAAAAGGAACTACTTGTGTAGCTCCTCCTCTATGACCTTGCTGATTGCAGTCCACATGGACTCTCTATTGACTTTTCTTTGCTCAATTCCTGCAATCTTATCCAGCAGACATTCCATGGTACTGGTATTTCTTAATCTTGGGGGTATCCACTGCAACTTTGGCGTTCTCCTCACATTTCCATTCATTGCCCTCTCAGGAGCAGCCTGCAGGGACTCTAATTCCCATAATACTTTGCATGGCCCCTCAGACCTTTGAAATCTTGGTGGAAGATATTTCTAACTCCAACCTCCTGTAATTCTATAGAACCAGCACCATGTGGTTGACACCAAGGTCTGCCACCATCTGATGCAGGAGTCGAGCTGCCTGGGACCCTGACTGGGCAGCTGGGCATAGTGAAACAACTTTCAACTCAACTCCCTCATGCCCTTTGTGCAAATAGGGTGTCCACTGGTCTCTGCTCAAGGGAATCTTTACGTTTAAGGCCTTGAGCCTGAGATGGATGAGGTCTCACCAATTCCTGAGATCCCCTTAATGCATCTTTCCTGTTATTTCTGGCAGAAGTAATTAGTGTTTCTTTAGTGGCTGTAATCACTTTAACTAAAACAACTTCCTTATTCCTGGTTCTATTTGCTTTTTTCTGGTCAAACTTCAAGTTTTTCAAATATGTTAGCTCTGCTCTCTGTTCCTGATTATTATAATGAACTTAGCCAAAAGCCAATAGCACTACCCATGTCACTAACTGAAAGCTGTGCTACCTAGAAATTGCTTCCACTAGATTAAGAAGATCATCATCTTTAAATTCAGCCTCACAAAAAGTCTCAGGACATGGGAAAAATGCAGACAACTTCTTAACCAGAAAATACCATGAACAACCTCAAGTCCAATTTCCAATAGAGTTTTCTTTTTCCTCTGAAACCTCCTGAGCCCAGTCCTCACTGTCCACAGTCCTACTGCATGTAGATAGGGTCTCACTGAGTTGCATAGCACCTTGCTGTTGCTGAGGCTGGCTTTGAACTCATGACCCTCCTGCCTCAGCCTCCTGAGCTGTTGGGATTACAGGTATATATCACAGTGCCTGGCTAACCCTTTGCTTTTTAATATTTTATTTTGAGACAGGGTCTCACTAATTTGTTTAGGGCCTAGCTAAGTTGCTGAGGCTGGCTTTGAACTTGTGAGCCTCCTTCCTCAGCCTCCCAAGCTGCTCGGATTACAGGAGTGTGCCACTATACCTAGCTTCACATGCTTTCTTTTTAAAAGCAATTTACCTGCATCCCTGACTGACTTAAGTCAATAAGATATGTTACATACCTCAGTAAACAATCTGTTACCTGAAGGAGAATTGTAGACCCTAAATGTTTGTAAACAGAACACAAGTTAGTCTGAAGGTGAAGACTTTTGTGACTCTTATACAGACCAGATCCCCAAATTTAGGGAGATAAGGATAATTCTCACTAACCATAAAAATCTCTAAGAACAGTTTCTAATTAGAATCAGTCAGTATGGGCCAAGGTGACCTAGAGTTGTCATGTGCAGCGGGGACTTGAAAGTCTGATGTCAAGCTGCTGTCAGTCATAAGACAACAGGTGAACCTGGGTGGGACTCTCTGCTATCTTCCCTGGGACCCCAATAAAACTGGAGGCCAGGAGGGGTGCTATCCTTCTACTCTCTGAGAAGACACACTCTCTCACTTGAGAGTGCCCCCTCTTCCCTTTTTCTATCACTTCTAATAAACTAATTCTCACTACTCTGAATGACATGACTGAAATCTTTCTGGCATGATCGCAAGAATCAGTGAGACAGCACATCCTCTTCTGACTCAGCTCTGTGGCAGGTCTTTGCCCTGTAACAGCATTAATGTTTTTGAAGAGTTTACAGAAAAGTTGAAAAACAAGTTTTTTCCTCTGGAAATTTGATAAGTTAGTCCATGAAATAAATTAACAATAGACAGATAAACAGGGAAAAGTGTATACAAATTCATTAACATGCAGAAACATGGAATCACCCATAAAGTATGAGAATTAAAGAAATGTCCAGATAGTTGAAGCTTTAAAATAGAAATAGGTTTTGTAGAAAGAAATAGGTTTTGAGGCAGGAATGAGGAAGTGGCAACATAAGCCATGAAAAGAGTAAGGGGAGGAAAACACACACCAACAAAAGTTGTCTTATTGTGCAGATAAAGTCTCCCAGGTAAGAATCATCAGAAGACCACCTGTGATAATCTGTCTGGGATAGGTGTCCACCTTCAATCACTTCTTCCTGTAAAAAGATCTCTCCTAGACATATGTAGAAATCTAAGGGAGAAAGACTATATTTGTACCCCTTTCTTGGTTTGGTAATCCAGACACATGTAAATTTCTTTTTATAGGAGGGCAGCTTTTCAGAGTCATTCCTGTGTGTGAAGAGGTCTGCAGTTTCTCTGAATAATCAACCCAGAATACACCAAATGAACACAATGGAGGTGAGGAATATTTATTTCTTTGACTAGATCAAGAGTTCTTATTTGAGCTTCTACTGCTAATTTCCAAGAAAAAAAATCACAGAATGGGTGTGCCAAAGGAACTGCCACCTCAACTACATTCAGGAAGTTGAAGAATCAAATAGCTGCCAACCAACTGCAGCTGATTGCATTGTACCAGCTTAGCCTTGATCTCAGGATCAGAAGTCCACCATGAATATTTATTCCTGTTCTATATCAACAAAATAAATTATTTGTGTGCAGTACCCTCGTTCTTACATAAGTTGTTCTCAGCATAAGATTTGCAGGAGTACACCTCACTCATGAAAATAAAGCCTTGACTTTGTAACATCTGTAATATAGTAATGCACACCAAGGTAGGATTAGTTGCTGAAAGAAGTCATTTATCACAGCCATCGGAAGAGTGCAATCAACAGCTCCAGCTGTCCAAACCAAATGAAGAAAGAGTATTATTTGGTGAGAATAGGAAAACAGCAGTAGCAAATAGGTTTTTACCAAGAAGTATGCCTTTGCATCTGTCTTCCTAGAGTTTTAGTTGGAAAACTCCTTTTTTTCCCCAAGAATATACCCAAGAGTTATAGAGAAAGAGAAAAGAAACAAACAAAAGGGAGTAGGAGAGTTCTTACCAAAATAGAAAGGTAACCAATAGAAGAAGGGGGTTGGGAGGGAGGAAAGAAGGAATGACATGGGGAAGTTCTGGGGAATGAAATCTATCAAATTATGCTATGCTCATGTATAAATATACACAATGAATCTTGCTTACATGCATAATTATAATGCACTCATTGAAATAACAATAGTAATGGAAGGGAGATCAGTATAGTAGAGGAAGCAGATCAAGGGAGGAAAAGGGAAAGTACTGGGGAATGAGACCGATCAAATGATGTTAAGTGAATGTATAAATATGGCACAATGAATCCCACTCTTATGTATAATTTTAATGTACCAATAAACATTTTAAAAAGAACATCTCCATGTAAATATTTTAAGGTTAAATTAGGAGCCCTTAACTTGTGTTTTTTTTCCTAATGATTTAAATAATACAATTCAAAAAGTTATAATGTGAATACAGAAAAAAATTGCATCCAGATGATAATAATAGTAGGATGAGTCATGATGCTTTTTATGTTTTTTTGGTTTGCAACAAAACCCATGTTTTTGTCTTAGTAGTTGTGTCAAAATAGCAAAATCAATGGTTTTATTAGGCTTTATTAGTTTGATAGAAGAGTATATTTTTTATTTTAAAAAAATGAAAGGACTATTTATAAATTAATATGTTTGGCATTTTATTGGGTTGATTTTCTACTCCTAAAATCTACACAACAGATTCTATCTTCAGAGGATTTCATAATATCTTAAAGAAAAGAAACTATCAGAAATCATTTAGAATCATCAAAGCAGTTAATTTCAGCTTTTATGCAGGGGATTTCAAATAAACTAGAAAGAAAAATACTAAATCTTATAAGTCAGAGACTTGTTAACTTACCAAATATACATCTCTACCTTGGGTTTTTCAGGATGAAATTGAGATTATGAAGCTTTCAAGGTGGGAACATAGGTCACAAATCAATAAAACCAATTATAGTTTGTTTTCAATTTCCTCCAAGTCGGCCTTTCACAACATATAATTGTGTTGATAAGCTAAAAAAAAAGAGTAAAATGAGTATTTTTATTTTGGTATATTTTAAAATAACATTTCAAGTTTCAAAAAGACATTTATCATCTTAAAAACATATTTTTACAAATTGTTCTTGCTTTTACTGATGGAAATATAATGAATACAGAGATATATGAGTAATATTTTGGCAAGAAGAAAAAATACAACGTATTTTCATTCAAGCATATATAGTTATTATCTTATGCTTATATCTATTATCCATGGTAGGAAAATAATGCCCAGAAAATCTAGATTTATTCTAGGTATATAAAGTGAGATATTGTTAAACATGCAATTCTTATTCTTCCATATTAGCAGCTGCAGTGAGGTGAACAAATGTTCTTTTACAAAGCAAACATCAATTACTTTGCTTTTTTGTTGTTATTGTTGTTGCCATTAAAACCTATTTGGAAAAAAAGTCTTAACATTTCCAAATACTTTTTTTGAAAGGCCATTTTTGTCACTATTATTGTGTCATTGAATATTGGAAGCTTTTATTGGCAAAAGAATACATTGATGTAAGATCTCTTATTTAAATAGAAAAGAAGAAAACCTTTACAAATACCTTGATCGGTTTACCCCCCACCTGTCACTTGATCACAGGTGCTCTCACAGAGCAGGAGGGCATTGCTGTTTGGTTGTGTTATAGGGCAAAGCTTGGGCTCTATCTGCAATAGGTGAACTTAATATATAGTAAAAGGGCTGGGTACATGGCTGTGGCCTTCTCTTCATTTTCTCCCTTCTACAGAGAGAGAAGGGGCCATGAATTGTTTCCCCAGGAAAAGATGTAGGGCTCTCTCACAGCCTCACCCTGCCCTCCTTCTCAGTCAGGTGGTGATGGTAATGTTGGCACTATTTTCCAGATTTTCATCTCCTGTTCTACATCTCTGGTTCCAGTTTTCTAATACTGGCTAAGTGTTCAACTCATAGAAAATAGAGATCTTCATGGCCTGTGTGAGTTTCAACTATTCAGGCTTAAAGTATTCTAAGGCAGAGTTACACAATACTGTCAGGCTTGCTCCGTAATGTTCTATGCATTGAGTTATAGGGCTCCAGATGTTCCTTGCTCCCTAATGTTCTATGCATTGAGTTACAGGGCTCCAGATGTTATTGTTCCTTTCATTTTCTACAAAGTGAAACCTCAAAAAACATCAACAACAACAAAAATATTTTCTAAAACAGTATGTGAGTGATGATTATAGTCTGAGGACCAACATTTTAAAAATTCTGAATTTTCTGACTGTAATGTCTGCTAGCTTTGCAATTTGACCCCTTGTTTTTACACTGGGGACCACAGTGTTATTTTAAACTCATTTCTTTTTTATTCTTGCATAGATCTCTTAAAGAACTTTGACTTTTGAGTGAGAGAGAGGTAGATAGAAGTAAAAAAAAATACCCTACAAAATGATCGAAGGAGGAAAACATAAGTTTTAATACATATTAGCAATTATTGAGACATTTTCAAACTAAAAATTGACTTCCAAAAGCTAAATAGAGAACTGGTTCTGTAAAGGATATTGGCAACTTAATTTTAAAATATCAAGACTTTAGTACTTCATTTCAAAATAGACTTTTTAAATGAAGCTGTTTATATTACAAAACACACTCAAAGCCCATTAGATAGAGTTCACAAGGTGACTTATACGGAGGGCAAAGTAAATGTAGAAAAATCACCTGTGTGTTTTGGTGAAAATTTTTTAATAACTTGGAGGATAGACAAGTCATGATATTCAGAAGCCTTGGTGGTTTCCATTCAGATTTAAGTTTTGGAAACTTTCCCAGAAATTCCAATAATTACTTATAGCCAACCTGATGTACTTACACAGTACAACATTGTATTGGGTTTATTATGCTGCCTAGTGTCATTAATAAATTATTATTCTCATGTGTTCCCTTAATCCAGCTGCTCATATCTCCTTATTCTGTCTGTCAATTGTCTTATATTTCTTTGCGATTTCCCTGATTACATTTTCTCAGATCATGGCCAAAGCCATTTTTGCTTTCTAAACTCTAATCCTACCATGTTAGCTTCAGAGTTATCTTACAGAAACACAGTTTGAATTTTAGGATATTTTTTTTTCTCTTCAAACTGAAGACAAAAGAGCCTGAATGAGAAATGAGAAGAAGGTGTACACTAATACAAGTTTATAAATGTGGCTTTAAAGATATGCTGCCTAATTGTACGAAGAAGCTACGGAAAAGTCGGGTAGATCCAAATGACTACCGGGTGATGACCTTGTTAGTACGGAGGAGTCTGGAATGGAAGCTGTCCTAGGAACAGGAGAGATAGAGATGTTAAATAAAAGGTGAAGGAAGAATTCAGAAATATACGTGCCTATTAGGCATTTGGAAGCTTACCATAGAATATAAGAAGGAGGTTTTATAAATATCTGAAAATTATTTATGTGCAAAATTATCTCTTCTGGCAGGGTGTGATGCTAGTTTTAGAATTGTCAAACTTAGAGTCAGTGAGAAAACAGTTTTCTGGTGTCATAGGCGATCTCTGAACTCTTTTCCCACCCCATTTGTAATGTTGCTCTGAGTATGACTCCTCACAGTTTTAGAATATTGCTCTATTCCTCATTTACTTTTGCCTAATATAAAAAAGATTAAAAATTTGGAATGTGGGTATTTTCATGCCACTGGAAAAGTGAGAAACCCCATTTAATACTTGTGCTGTAGACTCTGGTTATGCCTAGGAAGTCACTGGATTGCTGCTGTTGTACAAATTGATGAATGGGACAGGTATAGGTACTGTGGTGGTTATTACTTGTTTCCTAACTAAATGAATAACATATTGCCATAAGTGATATTCTAACAATCTAGAGTAGTTAAAGCAATTTCCTCAGGATATTAAACACTACAGTGTTGTTTTATGTGTTAGCTGAACTCAAATTGTTTTAAAAGGTAGTTTCAAGGGAGAACTACAGAAGTTCTCACAAGTACCCTACAAAGCAGTATTAGTAGAGTTCAACAGAATATTTCCCATATCCTGTTATTCATTAAATTAAATTTAAATGGCAGCAGGACTTCATGTAATCACATTGTGTCTCTGGCCACACTATACAGAATTTTTTTGAATACAGCATTGACAGTTGTCTGAGTCCCTATAATTAGTGAGATATCTGTGGTGGAATGTGAAGTAATTCCCTGTGGAGCAAATCAATTATTATCTGTTTTGTATCTTGAATTTAAATCAACTTATTTGTTTAAGATTTCTGGTTAAGAAAGATGAGTTCATTAAGACAATTATAAAATAAATTAAGGTAGCAGATCCTATTAGGAAAGAAATGCCTACAAGACTCACTTTGTTTTAATGAAAACATTTTCGGTTTGACAGCTCAGTTCGAGCAGAAAATGATAATCTTTTAGACAAAGAAGAAATAAATGTGAGTGCACATTCACATCTGCTTTCTAATAATTCCCTATAGTACTGTTTTGTTGCTTTATAATAATGGGCTTTGTCATCCAGGACATTTTTTTTCTCTCAACTGTCCCAATAACTTTAACTGAGTTAAAATTATTTTCTGATAAAGTATAAATGTAATTTTGACCAATATTAGTGAAGGTGAAAACAATCCAAGATTATCATATGTATTCGATTTCCATTTTTTCACAGACATCTTTCCTTTGAAAATTAAGAGTGGACAGGGCAGACTATAAATTCTAAAATAATATTGGAAGAATAGAAATGCTGAGCAGAACACAGAGCCTCTGCAACAGGCTGCTTGGGGGTTGTTGCCATACCATAATTTCAGGGACCACTGGGAAGGAGTTAAATGGAATTCTTCCTGAATATGTTTTGAAGGAAATATTGACGTAGAGTTGGAGTGTTTAGCCCAGTCTTGCGTTAGTAAAAGGTGAACTCTTGATATTGGGGTTTCTTTCAGGGGACAGGAGTTGAGGAAAGAAATACAGCAAGGCTCCTTTTGAATGGTATGAAGCACTACAGCATTTTATTCTCATATGTTACTTTGTTTAAAACTCCCACAAACTCTCTTTCAGAAATACAAATTACTATACCAACTCTTCTGCTTTAGCTATTCAGGGAATCTCAAGAAATAGCAATCCTGCTGTGCTGGTAAATCTCTCCCTGACTGTTGTTCAAGAAAGTCCTGGAGGCAGAAATAATGGGCCTCTGGAGAATCCATCAGGGAAAGAAAAACAAAGAGCAGCATCATAAAGAGTAGATAACACTCTTTCTTATACATAAAATGGCATTATGGCTGCAGCTGCTTGCCTTAATTGTAGGCATTACAGATTGGCGGTCAGGGGAGAAGGTTATGGATCACATTTTCAGGCCCTGAATTCCTGTTCCCCAACTGACCGTCCACGGAACCTGGGATAATTTTACATAGCTTCTCTGAGTGTCAATGTTCATATCCATAGGGAGAAGACAATAATACTTCATAGACATTTTACACAAATGATTAAGAGTCAACATGACATGCTTAGAAATAATGCCCGGCA
The DNA here is from genome assembly GCA_004024805.1 of Geosciurus inauris. Lineage (NCBI taxonomy): Eukaryota > Metazoa > Chordata > Mammalia > Rodentia > Sciuridae > Geosciurus > Geosciurus inauris. Next base: position 49,360 of record PVHX01012186.1, on the reverse strand, counting down.
GATAGTAGGTGCTTCCTAAATATGATTGCAATTATTGTTAACATTGCAGTGATCGAGCCTCTGTTTGGTTCTGACAAATTAAGGAGATAATTGGAAAGAAAATAAATCTTGTAGTTATTTTTTTTATTAGAATCAAGAAAAAGCAGCATACCCACTCCCTTGCATAGCTGGTATAATTACTACATTGACAAACTAATAGAGACATATTTAATATTGTAGAATTATTAAGTCTAAATATTACATATCTGTCCTGAAATGTCTTAGAAAAGTCTGCTGTATGCCTATGTGCCACCTACCATCAATTCTGCAAACTTCTGGGCACAAAGAGGTGAAATATGCCCCATGTGCAGGATATAAAAGAACTGGATTATGATTTTGAATCTGGTTGTCTTTAAATCCATTATGTTATCTCACTGAGAAAATCTTCGGGATGGGAAGATGGTTCAGAGATCAATTATTATACTAAATCACTTGAGTCTTGGGTAAGCTCATTATACAAAAGCAGTTCCATTAGGACAGATGTCATCAATACAGTAATAATAATTATGGACATAAATAACAAAAGTGTGTAGATTTTTATTTTTTGCTTTTATGAGATGATATGTTTCTATCATTTATGAGTTATGTTCAATATGTAAATTTATCCTTGGGGATTTGGAAGCTGCCAGGATACCTAACCACGGCTACTTATGGCAGTAAGAGAGGTTTATTTAGATCATGGCCTAGGGGGCTGGACGTTCAGACCTCATAGCACAGGAGCAACAATGCCACCTCTTGGCTGCATCACCTCATGATGTGGACAACAATGTGAAGTGTTACAGGAAGCAAGCGAGCAGTTACATTGGGAGCAGTGACCAGAGAGGGTTGCTCCCTTTTATCAGAACCTTTGCTCATAGGGTGCCACAGAAACACTTTGAGAGCTTAACCCCAATGGCCTGAGGACCAGCCACAAGGTCCTGTCTCTTAAAGATTCCACAACTTTCCCATGCTGCCACCTAGGTGATCAGGTCTTTACCACAGGAATCTCTAGTGGGACATAAGCCTTTTCCAAGCCATAGCTGGAGGCCTGAAATATCCAAATATAATAGCAACATCCTCAAACCATAAACAGCTACAAATTTTACTTGGACAAATGGTAGATATTCTAGTAGGGAAATTTGGGAATATTTTATTACATAATACCTATACTTGAAACTTTAGGTATTTGTCTTATAACGTTATGTTTCCGTATTTAAACCCTTAAATACTAAGTAAATATGACTTGTATTAGTTTAGGGAAGAGTTTCTTTTTTCATTATTTTTTATTGTTCTAATTAGTTGAACATGACAGTAGAATGTATTTTGACACATCATATATAAATGGAGTATAATTTCTCATTCTTCTGGTTGTACATGATGTAGAGTTACACTGGTTGCGTCTGATTCATTCTACTATCATTCCTATCCCCATTTCTCTTACCCTCCCTTCACTCCCTGCTATCTAATCCAAAGTACCTCTGTTCTTCCCTAGACCCCTCCCCCATTGTGAATTAGCATCTGCATATCAGAGAAAACATTTCTCTTAGCATGACAATCTCCAGTTCCATCCATTTCCCTGCAAATGCCATAATTTCATTCTTCTTCTTTAAGGATGAGTAATATTCCATTGTGTATATATGCCACAATTTCTTTATCCATTCATCTGTTGATGTGCACCTAGGTTGGTTCCATATCTTAGCTATTGTGAATTGAGCTACTATAAACATTGATGTGGCTGTGTCACTGTAGTACGCTGATTTTAAGTCCTTTGGGTATAAACTGGGGAGTTGTATGACTGGGTCAAATGGTGGTTCCACTCCATGTTTTCTGAGGAATTTCCATAATGCTTTCCATGATGGCTGCACCGATTTGCAGTCCCACTAGCAATGTATGAGTGTGCCTTCTTCCCCACATTCTCATCAACATTGATTGTTGATTATATTCTTGGTAGTTGCCATTCTCACTGAAGTGACATGGAATCTCAATCTAGTTTTGATTTGCATTTCTCTAATTGCTAGAGATGTTTTTTACATAGATTATTTTTTTACCTACCTTTCAGCTACATGGTCACACAGTTAACTTCCAACATTTATGTATATAACATTGCGAATATATAACAATTAAAAAATAATCTGAGGTTTTTCTCTTCTTTCACCCTTTTGATGCCCTTAACAAAAATGTCTTCCTTTTATCTAATTACTTATTACTCTAAATTTTAAATATGATGTTTAATTACACTATCTATATAAAATATCAAGTAAAATAACTTCAAGAAAAGCGTGAAAAGTCATTTAATTTATTTAATCAATTTCCCTTGCCAATGGACATTATCATTCACATTTGGAATATAGATGCTGAGACTTTTCTAACATTTTTGTATGTGTGAATTTATGTTCTTCATTGGAACTTTATTTTATTTTCATAAAAAACTATATCTAGTCAATTTGTTCATGCCAGAACTTCTGGTTCTGGTTCATTATTTTAAAAAAATGTGTAATATTTTATAATATAGTTATAATTTATTTACCTTTCTATATTGTTAACAATTGTTTTTGCTATTATAAGACGTCTAAATATTCAAAGAAGACAAAACTTGAATGGATTATAAATATAAATACTCAATATGACCAATAACCATAGATGTATAAATTTAAAAATTGTACACTGTTTCATGTACATTAACTTGGCAAAAATGGAAAAATTTCCTACATTAAATAAGGAAGAAAATGTGGAGAAATAGAAATGCATATACTGGTGGTTTATGTATGTAAATCAGTATAGCTATGGGAAATATTAGAATGATCAAGTAAATTGACCAAGAAAATATTGATATGACCAAGTAAATTTGAAGATGCATGTTGCCTATGATATAGCTATTATTTTCCTAGATACACAGCAATTACTATATCTTTAGTTTTTCTAGGTTGGTATTTGAATAATTCTCAACCTGTTTGGTGTTTTGGAAATTTCTATGTATTCATACTTGCCACAGTGATTGCTAAATGTTGCTTGTATGTAGTATACAGGGTTATGGAAGTTAAATATCCAAGAATGCACAGGAAAGTTCCATACAGCAAAGAATTGTTTTGTTTTCAAGTAGATTTTAATTCAAGTGCCCTCTGGACACTTACTTGAGTAAAACGTCTGTTTTAAATAATTTGATCATAGGGTGTGTCTCTATTTTTATATTAAAATGCATTATTTTTGCATGGTTTGTAGAAGCTGAATTTTATTTTGTTTGGAAATTTACCATACTGTTGTTTTCCATTTTGAAACTACCAGCAATGGCAAAACAGCTCATTAGATTTAAGTAATCAATATAATCTTCCTGTATCAGTGAATATTTGCAATACATTTATGATCTAGATTTATCTTTCCATGCTGATATGTGTTTAAAACATAAAATAATGTTTTTTTCATATTTAATTTATTTATTTGTTCTATTTAGGCTTACATGATAACAGAGTGCAATTTGATTCATTGTACATAGATAGAGGATAACATATCAATTCTCTAGTTGTAAGTTGTATAGAATCACAACATATATGCAGTCATACATAAAGTTAGGGCTATGATGACCATCATATGCCACCACCTTTACTGTCCCCATGCTCCCTACCCCCTTACACTCCTGTGAACAGAGTTCCACCATTGTTCCCATGACCTTCCCCACATTATGGATCAGCATCCACTTATCAACAAGTACATTTGGCATTTGGTTTTCTGAGTTTGGCTTACTTCACTTAGCATGATATTCTCTAACTCCATCCATTTACCTGCAAATGCCATAATTTTATTCTCTTTTATAGCTGATTAATATTCTATTGTGTATATATACCGCAGTTTCTTTATCCAGTCATCTATCGAAGGGCATCTAGGTTGGTTCCACAGTTTAGCTATTGTGAATTGAGCTGCTATAAACATTGAAGTGGCTGCAGCACTCTAGTTTGCTGTTTTTAAGTCTTCTAGGTCTAGACTGAGGAGTGGGATAGCAGGCTCAAATGGTGGTTCCATTCCAAGTTTTCTAAGCAATCTCCATACCGCTTTCCAGATTGGTTGTACCAATTTGCAGTTCCACCAGCAATGTATGAGCGTGCCTTTTTCCCCACAACCTTGCCAACACTTATTGTTGTTTGTTCTTGATAATTGCCATTCTGACTGGCATGAGATGAAATCTTAGGGTAGTTTTGATTTGTATTTCTCTGATTTCTAGAGATGTGAACATTTTTTCATATGTCTGTTGATGGATTGTATATCTTCTGTGAAGTTTGTGTTCAGCTCTTTGGCCCATTTATTGATTGGGTCTGGGGATATAGTTCAATTGGTAGAGTGCTTGTCTCGCATGCACAGAGTCCTGGGTTCAATCCCCAGCACCAAAACAACAAAAACAAAACAAAACAAAACAAAAAAAACCAATGTTAATCTATAACATCATGTTTCTTTCTGAATGATTTCGTGTATAGGAACAAGTATCTCCCTACTTCCTTATGTCTTCCAGTATAGTTGTGCTTGAGTATTTGAATATTAAAATATATTATATATATTTTAACTTTTTTTCTTTCATTTTTTCTTTTATACACTTTTATTCTTTTTCAAATGTGTGTATATGTCTATTAAATCATCTATAGATATTATTAAGAGAGAGTAATGGCATGCGACAAAACAGTTGCTATCTAAAAGGAATGTTATATTTGACTGGATTGAGAAACAGCCAGACAAGGACATTTACACATATGCACAAGGAATCATGATTAGCCTGGCATGATTAAAATTTGGCAATATTATAAAATCTCTTAACAGGAAAATAGTTGATTTGTGTTCTTATCATACCAGAAATGTGTACAGATATTAAAAGGAAGGATTCTAAGCTACGATTATCAACCTATATACCCTTCAAAATAATATGGAATGCAGAATAACTGGTATATTTATATTGCACTATGGAATATAGTATATGAAGTTCCAAACCTGCATAACTTTGGGATGTGTTACTTATAGACTTACACATTCGTGATACATTATAAAACATGTGAAAATGGTAAATACTGATAATTGTTTTTCTTGAGAATGTAGCAAAGGGAAAACAGGGGCTTGAAAAAGGCTATAGAGGGGAGGCCTAAGTATCAGAAATATTTTATTTCTTAAACTAAATAATGGCTGCATAAACATATAATTCTTTAAAATTTATTTATTTTGGAATAAAAATAATTATACCTGTTTTGTTTTGTTTGTTTTTTCTTTAGTAACAAAGTTCTAAAATCACAGTAGCTTATCATATTAGTAATTTTATTTCTGGCCAGTGTTACTTGCCTGCTGTGGCTGCTTTTCATGTGACTTCCCAGGATGAAGATGCAGTCAGTTATCTGGGACCTGATATTTCCATGGCAGTGTGGGTTGAACAATAGTGAATTAATACATTATCTCTTAAGTTTTCTTCTTTATACATATATCAGTTCTTCTCATATTTTTTTGTCCAAAGCAGTGTACAGAACATGGTGAAGCCTGATATTAGTGGAATAAAAAGCAGGCCAGATAAAGTCTTTGATAGGCCCAGGGAAGAATTATGGCAAATATTTCTAGATATTTTATTACTATCACACAGTGTTGTCTTTGTTTTGCCCTGATCACTTTTTAAAAAACTCTTAAAGAAACCTCCCTAATTGCAGTATTTTAAAATCTTCTGAGAATTTTTGTTATGATTTTTGTTGATCTTTTTAGTAAATTATTTATGTTTGTTCATGGGAAAATTTATTCCTTGTTTACATTAATCGTTTACAATTTTGTAGTCAGTTATTCTCATTTGCCTAGTGATGCCCGATCATATTTGCCAATGATAATTTTGCTTCATTAATTAAAACAAAATTGATTTCCTACACAATTACCAGGTCTGTCTTTTTAAATATTTTTAATTAATTAATTAATTTAGATACTGGGAATTGAGCCCAGGTATCAGGGTGCATTTCCACTGAACTATGTCCCCAGCCATTTTTAAGTTTGAGACAGGGTCTCACTAAGGTACTTAGGGCCTGGCTAAGTTGCTGAGGCTGTTGTGGAAGTTGCAATCCTCCTGCCTCAGCCTCTGGATTACAGATGTGCACCACTGTGCACCACTGCACCCATCTGCTTAAATATTTTTATAGCAGTTTAAGGCTCATAGAAAAATTGAGAGAAAGATACAGAGACTGTCCATATACCCTCTGCCCTAACATATACACAGCCTCTCCTATTATCCACATCCCTCACCAGAGTTATAGGTGGATTACTATCGATGAACCTGGTACATCATAATCATCCAGAGTTCGTAATTGGCATTAGGATTCACCCTTGGTATAGTATACCTATGGGTTTGGACAAGTATATAATGATATGCATCAATTATAGTTTCATATGGAGTGACCTAAATATCTTCAGTATTCCAACTATTTATTGCCTTTCCCTACCCACAGACAACCACTGTTACATTGATTATTTCCAGAGATTTGACTTTTACAAATGCCATGTAAGATGTAGGCTTCTCAAAGTGTCTTCTTTACGGATTCGATTTTGAATGAGGAACTTTATTTCTCTTTGTGTGTGTGTGTGTGTGTGCGCGTGCGCATGTGTGTGTACTTCTTAACAGGTTATATTTGATAAAAAGAAATCAGTAAGAACGGGTTTCTAGCCCCAAATGTCAATCTTGGATAGGAAATGAATGCTGGCTTTGGGAGTACAGTCTCTACCCCTCACTGCTAACGGTTGCCTTAATTAATTAATTGATTTTTCAATATTTTTAAAGTGCAAGATAGTTTTACATAATAGTGCAGTTTAGACTTCATTTATTTAGAAGCTGTTTCTCTCACTTCAATTGAAAGAGCAAATGCTGATAGAGTAAAGTTGGGCAGTGCCTAGACGTGTGTGTTGGGGGAACCTCATATTAATTCTGTACCCGTATTCACAATGACTTTGCAAGGTAGCCCCCAGGAGCTCCTGGAGGTCTCTACCATATTTCAGTTTTATTCCTTTACATGCTTAGTGCTCCATGTCCCTGAGCTTGTACTATCATATAGAGTGCCCTAAAACTCCTGTACACCACCTATTTATTTCCTCCCCCAACTCCTGGTGACTTCTGATCATTTTTACTCTCTCCATAGTTTTGACTTTTATAAAGTGTCATATAGTCGGAATTATGAAGTGCTTCATGTCACTGAATTAACACTTAATTTTGTTCCATTAATCTTTTCTTCTACCTAAAGTTTATAGAACCCAAATTGCTGAAGTATATTTTATTGTCTTCAGTGTCTTCCTGAGTTAATCCTTTTTAGAAAGAAAGGGAAGCATGAAGGCTCTTTATCATGCTGAGCTAGAACTCCCTACTATGCATATTTTAATTGTTGAGGAATAGTGCTAACTTTCCCTCTAAATATTTGTCCTAATTTATTATCTCAACATTAACATATAAATAATGGAAATTTCACCTCATACTTGACAATGATTAATATGGCATTATTTTAACATTATAGTCAAGTAATAGGAGTAAGGTGACTTTAATTTGTATATTCTCATTACTAGTACGACCAAATGGATCTATACATATTAATTTAGCCCTTTTTATTTTTCTTTGTAATCAACTCATTTCCTTTGCAAAATAGCTCAGATTTAATTTTGTTATGGATCTAACAAAATTTTATATTTTCTTATTTGTTGTCTGTTTTCACCACTTTCATGGTATCTTTTACCGTTTTTAAAAATGTAATTTTTCCTGATCTATGTGATTTTGGAGTTCTGTATATTTTTAGAACATTTGGTCTTCCTCTAGCTTGTTATATTTTTATTCTGTATCTTCTTCCTTTTATGCCTTTCAGTATGTTTATAATGTTGTTTTATATTTTGAATTTTAATTACTACAGTATACTTGTTGTGTGCCATGTGACTTAGGGATTTAACTCATTTCTTTTCCATGTACATAATGTTTTCCTCAAGGCAAATTCTTGAATAGCTCATTATTTCTGTTATTTTAAATACTACATTATCCTGAACTAAGTCTTGTGTGTGTGTGTGCGCATGTGCTCATGCACAACTATCTTAGTTTTAACATAGCTATTTTATTCGATTACATTTTTCTGTATATCTTTCCTAGCAACAATATATTACTTAGTATTGCTATTAGCATAATGTTAGCATATTTTGATTAGGATTAATTAAGAGGTTATTTTTAGCTTTTAAAATTTGGTTTTGCACTTTGTAGGCTATTTCTTTTGAAGACTTGTGCCTTTCATTGGCCTTAATAATTAGTAATTTAAGAACTTTTATGGTCTTTTAAAAAATGTTTTCTTACTGTTCCTTGTACATTTTTCTCTTCCAGACAAAAAAGTGATTCTCCTAGCTTTAGAAGTTTATTTTAAATGCCTTTGAAATCTATCAATTTTTTTTAAATGTGAAAAATTGATTGATTGCATTAAATACATCTAATGCATTAATTTGGCATAGATCTATATTATTCAGCTTTCTCATCCATTCTTTATTATAAATTATTTCTCACCCTGGGCTTAGACCTTTGAAATAAGGTTTATTACTATGTCTTTTATAGATTTTTTATTATACCCATATATCCTCTCTCATTCTTTCTTATTTTATATTTCTCTTAGTGCTGACAAGTAAGTAGTATTTATTCATCAGTACAAATTTGGAACATGTATGACTTATAAATTACAGTGATATTTTTTCTTCTTTTCCCATGTTTATGGACTTTAAAAAAATTTGTTTTACTACATACGGATAAAAGTATGAGCAAAACAATGCAAAATTTTCATAGTGATGATGGAGACTTGTTTTTTTTTCTTACGCTCTGTTTGGAATATTTCTATATAGTAATGATGTTTATAACAAATTTTAAGTTTCTACTAGGGACCTAAAGACTTTCCCATAACTTCTGTCATTATTTTTATTGCTTTCAAAGTCATAAAATTTTGAAGAAGCTCATAAAAAAGAGAAGGCTTATTTGTTCATGATTTAGAATTTTTACATTATTTGAACTCTTGGAATGTTTAATATAAAGATCATATATTTAATACCAAATATTCCTAAAATCTTTGGTTTGATATTTCACTAAGCAGGATGCAGCATGCAAGGACATGCTACATAAAATTTGGTGACTTAATTAAAAAAGAAAAATTTAAATGGAAGAAAGATTGTAAACCATTTTGTAGTAATATCAAAATTATGTGTAGTTTGGGAGCAGGGAGGATTGATTAAGCAGGCATGAGTTGCTTACATCCTGTGCATTCCAAACAAGTCTATCTCTGTCTATGCTTGGTCAGTTTCTTGGAGATGATCTCTCAGTGACAGATTATATAATACCATGTTGGTCCCATAAGATTATGTCACACAATGGCAGTGTAGCTATCTCAGCTGGTGCAAGTATACTCTGATGTTTGAATAATGGCAAAATTACCTAATGATGCATTTCTGAGAACTTATCCCTCTCCTTAAGCAATGCATGACTCTATAGTCATAAATAAAAATGTTTTTGTTGTAAAATGTTCTTAAGTTTGTACTTGTACTATACAATAGATTCAAGCATATATATTTTTTCATCTATTTTCTTTGATTGCCTACAATATACATACTAGAATGGCTACAATCAAGAAGACAAAAAATAAGAAGGGTCGACAAGCTTGTCCAAAGATTGGACATCTTAAATTTTGCTATTATAAATGTAAAATGTAGCAGATATTTTGAAAAATAACTTGTGGTCGCAAAAATTAAACATGAATTTATCATAAATTCTAGAAATACACCTCGCCAGAGCCCCTGGCGACCTGCAGGAGCACAGGCCATGGCCCCATGACCACCTTCAGGGACCTCTGTGAAAGCTCAGCCAAGGTCAGGCCAGGGACTGTTAGCTGCCAATCACAGGGAAACACAGACCCCGGGGAAGGACTGCCTCCAGGGACTACTGTGACTGAGGCCTGGGACCACCCCTAGTTCAGTGCCAGAGCCCCTGCAGATCCGCAGCCAAGGCCCAGGGCCAGACCCACCACCTGGAATCCCTGAGGGAGCCCAGGCCAAGATCAGGCCTAGGAGTGCCCTCACAGGTCTGTATGAGAATCCAGGCCCAGGACTGCCCCTGCACATAGTGGGGATCCATGCTGTTGCTCCCTTTCTGTATCCGTCTTATACACTGCAGCCATCTCCATAGTTCTTCCCATGTATTAGCCTCTACCTTGGATCAACAGACAGGTCCGGGAGGCAGCAGCCAGCCAAAGTGCTGCAACTCCAAAGAATCAGCCCAAAGCCATTGTAAGTCCCACCCTTTTAGAATTAATATCAATACTCCTCAAAATATTTCATGAAACAGAAAAGGAAAGAACCCTTCCAAATTCATTCTATGAGGCGAGTATCACCCTGATACCAAAACCAGAGATACATCAAAAAAAAAAAAAAGAAAATTTCAGAACAATATCCCTGATGAACATAGATGCAAAAATTCTCAATAAAATTTTGACAAATCGCATACAAAAACATATTTAAAAAATAATGCGCCATCATCAAGTGGGGTTTAATCCAGGGATGCAAATTTGGTTCAACATATGGAAATCAATTAATATAATCCATCACATCAATAGACTTAAATAAGAATCATATGATTTTATCAATTGATGCAGAGAAAGCATTGACAAAATACAGCACCCTTTTATGTTCAAAAAACTAAAAAACCAGGGATAATAGGAACACACCTCAACTTTGTAAAAGCTATCTATGCTAAACCCAAGGCCAACATCATACTAAATGGAGAAAAATTGGAAGCATTCCCTCTAAAAACAGGAACAAGACAGGGATGCCCTCTTTCACCACTGCTATTCAACATAATCCTTGAAACACTAGCCAGAGCAATTAGATTAAAGAAATTAAAAGTATATGAATAGGAAAAGAAGAACTTGAACTATCATTATTTGCCCATGATATGATTCTATACTTAGAGGATCCAAAAAATTCCAACAGAAAACTTTTAGAATTAATAAATGAATTCAGCAAAGTATCAGGATATAAAATCAACACCCATAAATCAGTTGTATTTCTATATTTCTATACATCAGTGATGAATCTTCTGAAAGAGAAGTTAGAAAAACTACTCCATTCACGAAAGCCTCAAAAAAAAAACATTAAAACAAAACCTTGGGAATCAATTTAACAAAAGAGGTGAAAGACCTCTACAATGAAATCTACAGGACACTAAAGAAAGAAATTGAGCAAGACCTTAGAAGATGGAAAGATCTCACAGGCTCTTGGATAGGCAGAATCAAAATGGTCAAAATGGCCATACTACAATATACAATCTATATTGAAGCACTATATAGATTCAATGCAATTCCAATTCAAATCCCAACCTCATTCTTTATAGAAATAGAAAAGGCAATCATGAAATTCATTTGGAAGAACAAGAGACCCAGAATAGCCAAAGCAATCCTTAGCAAGAAGAGTGAAGGAGGCATCACAGTGCCAGACCTTAAGTTATACTACAGCATCACAGTAACAAAAATGGCCTGGTACTGGCACTAAAAAAGATAAGTAGACCAATGGTACAAAATAGAAGACACAGAGACAAAGCCACTTAAATACAGTTATTTTATATTAGACAAAGTTGCCAAACTCTAAGTGAATCAAGGCCCTAGGAATTAAACCAGAGACCCTATGCTTACTAGAAGAAAAAGTAGGCCCAAATCTTCATCATGTTAGCTTAGGACCTTATTTCCTTAACAAGACTCCTATAGTACAAGAAGTAAAATCAAGAATCAATAAATGGGATGGATTCAAACTAAAAAGCTTCTTCTCAGCAAAAGAAACAATGAAGTGAACAGAGAGCCTACATTCTGGGAGCAAATTTTTGCCACTCACACAGATGGAGCACTAATCGTCAGGATGTATAAAAAACACAAAAAACTTAACACTAAAAAAACAAACAACCCAATGGATAAATGGACTAAGGAGCTGAACAGACACTTCTCAGAAGAAGATATACAACCAGTCAACAAACATATGAAAAAATGTTTAACATCTCTAGCAAAATGCAAATCAAAACTAACATTTCATCTCACTCAAGTCAGAATGGCAATTATTAAGAATACAAACAACAATAAGTGTTGGCAAGGATGTGGGGGAAAAGGCACGCTCATACATTGCTGGTGGGACTGCAAATTGGTACAATCAATCTGGAAAGTAGTATGGAGATTCCTTAAAAACTTGGAATCGAACCACCATTTGACCCAGCTGTCAAACAGTCCTTTAGGTCTATACCCAAAGGACTTAAAAACAACATACTACAGTGACACAGGACATCACTGTTTGTAGCAGCACAATTCACAATAGCTAAACTGTGGAACCAACCTAGATGCTCTTCGACAGTTGAATGGATAAAAAAATTGTGGTATATATGCACAATAGAATATTACTCAGCAATAAAAGAGAATAAAATCATGGCATTTGCAGGTAAATTGATAGAGTTGGAGAATATCATGCTAAGCGAAGTAAGCCAATGCCCCAAAACCAAAAGCCAAATGTTCTCTGATAAGTGGAGAACATAATGAAGGAGAGGACACAGGAAGAATGGAGTGACTTTGGTCAAAGAAGAGGGAGAAGGAGGAGGTACAGGGGCAGTAAAGATGGTGGAATGAGATGGACATCATAGCCCTAACTTTATGTATGACTGCATATATGGTGTGATTCTATATCACATACAACCAGAGAAATGACAAGTTGTGCTCCATCTGTGTACAATGAATCAAAATGTATTCTGCTATCATGTATACCTAAGTAGAATAAATAAATTAAAAATAATTCTAGAAATGCCAATTATAGCTATTACCAATGAAAATTGAATCAAGGCATATCTACACAAAATTTTGTATGGGAGTGTTGAGAGCAACAACACTCATAATAGCCCAAGTGCCTTCAATAGTATAATGGTTAAAAAAAATGTGGTGTCTTTATACAACAGAATACCACACAGAAATGAAAATGACTAAACTAGTAGAATATAACAATGAATATTGCTGCTACTAGAACATAAATGGATAAATGAAAGGTTGTGTATCAATGTAATGTTATAATATTCAACAGTAAAAAGGAACAAACTACTACTATATTGTACAACATCAGAAAATCTCAAAAACATTATGCTAACTGAAAGAAGACAGTTTTAAAATACTGCATTTCATGTGAATACACTTACATGAAATGTTTGGGAAAGGTAAATAGTATGAAAATAGTAAGCAATGGCATTTGTGACAGGCTAAAAAAAAATATGTCAGTGTAGCAGCTGGAATATCCTACAAAATAAAGATGACCATTATGAATAGTACTATTATAAACTAATTTCTGCATGTCTTTTTTTTTTAGAATTTGAGAAACTACTCATTTGAGAAACTACTTGTATTTAGATTGTATATTTGTTCAGTTTTATTACATATTGTTAAACAATCTCACACAAATTATCTGCTATACCATTTTACAACATCACCAGCAATATTTTCTGCACCCTTACCAATTTTGGCTTTACTTTTTATTTTTTGTGATTCTGAATGGTGTGTTTTTATATTTCACTAAGGGTTTAATTGATATCTTCTTAAATATTATTTTGAACACTATTTCACATTAATTGTACATAAGAAAACCCTGATTTGTAACTACTCAATATTTTGTTCCATTGACACAAGTCAATTTTAAATCTGAGTTGTTTTGTTTGAGCATGTTATTTGCAGCAAATGACATTCATAACACTAATGCTAGAACCATTATTCATTAGAACCCCAAATTAGAAATAGCCCAAATGCCATCAACATTACAGTGGTTAAAGAAAATGTGGTATCTTTATACAACAGAATACTACATAGAAATGAAAATGAATGAATTACTAGAAGATAACAACAATAAAATTGAGTATTATAAATATGAAGTGAAAGAAAGTCAATCACAATAAAGGGTATAGTCTACATGATTTTCTGCAACAGACACCCCAAATCTATCAAGAGAGAAGTTTAACTTTACTTAGGAACAATAATGAGGAAGTATGGAAATGGGAGAGAATTTGTTGCAAAGATAAGGAGACATTCAATTAGATAAGTCAATGACAAATTTTATTTTGTGGGTGATTGATTGATTTTCCCTTAAGGTTTCTCACAACCTGTTGCAGCATCTCTAATTATCAGTGAATTTTTAATAGCATTAAAGCTTGTTTTTTAAAAATATGCTTGCAAAAAATAATTTCTTTGAAACAAATAGTTGATTAATATTGTCTGAAACAACTGTTGCAGTAATCATTAGAAAATCAAGTAGCATGCTAAAAACTTTAAAATTCTTTTCCTCTTCTGAGAGCTTATATTGGAACTTGTCTTTATATTCAGATGTTATACAAATGTCATTTGATTCACATATGAAATTGTTTTGCTTCTCAATGCCACTATCATGGCTAATTTAAAATGTATCTCAATTTTGCAATTATTTAAAAAATATTTATCTTGCAGCTAGCTGTGGCATTAATTTATAGTGATATGCAATTTCTGCACAGCAGCTATTTTTTGATCATTTCTCTGTTCAAGGAGCTTTTCAGTTGTCAGCATAAAATTGTGTATGTTTTAGTGTCATGGAAAGTTTTACTTCATGAAGCTGTTGAAGAAATTAAAACCCAACAAGTTGTAGTTGAAAACTTTGGAAAATTAAGATAGAAAGGTATTTATTATATTTTCTATGAGAGGAAGGAGAAGAGACATGGTTATACTTTTATCTTTTTCAACATAAGCTAGTGTGCTGTGCCTATAATATTTACTAAATTTAGCAAATAAAAATGGAAAAGCTTACAGCACATTTAGTATGTGTGTTTTCTAAGGGAAGAAAATGCGTTAAATTTTATATTGAAAATGTAAGAGGGCCTGTAATCCCAGCACTTTGGGAGGCTGAGACAGGAGAATCACGAGTTCAAAGCCAGCCTCAGCAACGGTGAGGCACTAAGCAACTCAGTGAGATCATGTCTGTACGTAAAACATGAAATAGAGCTGGGGAGATGGCACAGTAGTCAAGTACCCCAGTACCCGCCTCAAAACAAACAAACGACAAAAAACAAAAGAAAATGTAGGAGGGATAAAAGGAAAACTTACATTTTGAATATGGCTATATGTGGATGAAAAGTAATGATGAACTGATCTGAAATATGGAATTTCACTTTGACTCTGTTGCCTAAATAATGAAAATGCTAATTTCTACCACCTATTAATTTTATTGAAACTATAAAATGTTAGCATAAAGATCTTCCTTCAGAATGATTTTTGTTGTGTTTGTTGTTGTTGTTTTAAAATGGTTGTGCTAGGTTCTTTTTTTTATATATAGGACCCCGCCACCACCACCATGCCTTTTGATATCAATGCCCTCATGTAGTCCCTTTTCACTGATTCTGGACTTGACCTATGGGACCTTAACAAGTATGATGCAGACATTTGATAAGCATATATGCATTGGAACATGGCATGAACTTTTATATTCGCATCTTTGAGACTTCAAAAATGCAAATAAATAAAAGATAGCAACATGAAGATTATCTATCTATCTATATACAGAGACAGAAGAGAGAATAAATGTGTGCGTGTGTGTGTGTGTGTGTGTGTGTGTGTGTGTGAGAGAGAGAGAGAGAGAGAGAGAGAGAGAATGTTCCAGTCTTTCAGTTCGAATACTATTTTCTATGGACAAATAATTTGGTTCATCCTTTGTCACTAGCATATAGTGTAGTCTCTGTGTGAACAAACACAAATATTATTAAATCAATTGAACATATTCATGGGGAAAAATAGTTTAAAGAATTTTTCTTTTATATACATAAGGAAATGAAGAATGAGAGATCATTATTTTTAGATAATTGTTTTTCATTTTTTTTAGAACAAAAGAATAAAAATTAAATGAAGCATTGACTTTGTAGTTTTAAACTTGTTCAGTTTCTTGAATCTGTCATTCCTCTTAACAGTTTCACTCCAAAAATGATCAAGAATAGAAAACTCTGGGGTCTAAAGACTAGAGAGCTTGAACAACAACTAGGAATTTTGTCAAGTTCATTATTCGAAAGCAAGCTGAAGTTATCAGAATCCTGGCAAAGAGCTGAGACACACAAGATTATACTCCTGATAAAGGCTTTTTAAAGGTATTTTAAGCCAACAAGAGTGAAGAGTAGTATTCATTCAGTAAAACAGATATTGAAAGTGTAGGCAAAACACGAGTATAAAAAAAAAAGAAAAGCAAAGACAAAGTAATGAACACAACTCAAGCATAGAGATACTACATTCTGGCTTCCTACATGTTCTCCTACAAGCTTAGATCAACACGTGAATCCCAAATTCATACAGGATCAGCAAATATGAGTAAAAGAATCAGAGGCCTGGCTGGCTTTAGGCTCTAGCTCAGACAGAGGCAAAGGAATCAGAATGAAAAGCTGTATGGCACACCAAGCTCATGTAATTACCCTGCTCTCTCTCCTAGGCCCATATCAGCTCTAGATATGGAATGAGGTTGGCAAGCTAACTGCATGCAGGATGGACAGTAGTTGCCAAGGCTTTGTCACCAAGGCATGTGCTAACAGGGATTACATTGGTCTCCATTCAATTGTACACCTGACCCTTGAGGAAAGGGTAGGCTGGATGGGAAATGGCTGAATCAGTTTCTAAGAGTGAAAGGTCTCAAATAGCTCACCAATTTGTCTGTCAAAGGGCTTAGGAAAAGTCCAATCATTTCTCCCTATACATATTCCCACACACATACACATATATATATATGTAATGTGTATTACATATAATATATAGATATTCTCCATATATGTGTATTTTATACATTCTTCAGAATATAAGGAATAGAAAAGTGAAAGGAGCAATAAGAGTTAAGGAATTCTGAAAATGATGATGCTTTGAAACCAAAGCAGTTCATGGTAGATATAAAGGTAAAATAGAAATACTTGCTCTCCTGAGTGCTTCTTTGGTGCTCCCTAGAAAAATCATTCTTATACTTCCCAACATGTGATTCTTAGGAAATGAGGAAGGCATTTAATTAAAAAAAATTAATATGGGTCAAAATAGAGGACTTGGGAAAATTACAAAATAATTTTTCCCACATGGAGCTAATTTCTAATTAGATTTTGAGTCATAAAACATCTTTATTATTTTTTCTTGAACCCATTGGTCATTTCTTGTTATTAGTAACTAATTTTGTAGGCTTTATTTATGGACTAGAAGAAATTTTTCTCTATGGGTTCAGCGTTCTTATCTGTCTTCAAGTTCTTTACAGTGTTATTTTCCAGAATCAGATGAAGACAAGTTTGAGAACAAGTTTCCTTAACAAGGGACACAAGTTTGTAAAGATAGAATAATAAAGCAGTAGGAACTGTGGTAGTTACTAACTTATACAGTAAAGCACAAATTTCTTTGGATGTTTTTGTTTGTTTGTTTATATTTGTTGGTATTGGGGATTAGGCCCAAGACCTTGTGCATGCTAAGGTCTGCTCTACCACTGAGCTATATCCCCAGCTCCAGCTCCAAAATCTCTCTAGTTTTTAATGAACCTTATAAGGTGGTATTCCTTGAACAGAGATTAGTTTGATTTTTGTGAGTGAAAGCCACTGTGATATCAGAAAACCACTAATAGTTTTTGTTTTCTGCTTGTGTTTTAGCTTATAGAGATTAAATTCTTTGATCACCTTCTCAATTCTGCCTTCCACCCCAATTTATTCCACCAAATTTCCAGCAAGAGATTTTGCTTCATTAAGAAAGGGTTTTATCTGTATTTCTTTTATATATTTTAGTTTTACTTAAAAATACAATTCTGTTTATTTGGGTACCATTTTCATTTCAGGTTAATCTCCTACATAAATTGAATAAATGATTTGACTTTCCTAACTCCTGTACTATCCAATGGTAGTTTCTTCTTTCTTTTTTCTTTTTTGCCAGTTTCCTTTAAAATCTCATTAAATTTAATTAGTATAAAAACACATAAAGTGGTTGTTCCAAACCAGAGTCCTAAATTGAGGTCAACATATGTTTTTTCAGGCCAGAGGGATCATCTTTAAAATAATTCATAAATTCCTTTAGGCTAGCAAACACAGTCCAACTCTGCGTAGACTTCTATGCTTCCCATGACTTCATAACTGATATGATTCTCTTTTTTCTACCTTTCTAATTGCCATTTTTACTCTCATTTAGAGTAGCAATGTCTCACTTGATCTGTAAGGAAACACAAGGTCCTAAAAGTAGACCAAACTGTGTCCAAATACCTGAACTGCCCTTGGTTAGTGCAGAGACTTTTAAAAATAGTTTATATTCTATACCCTCCTCCATCATTCTGGTGGGACTGATGCCACCAGAACTCTCTGAGGTTCACCAAGAGCACCTCCTGCAGTTATGGAAATGTCCTATGCTTGCAGTGTTGCTTGTGGTACCCACTCAGCCCATGTGGCTATTAAGCATTAGAAATGTGGTCAGTGTCCAAGGAACTGAAATGAAAATTTTATTCTAAGTTAAATATTTTTACTTATTCTTTTTAGTTATATATGACAGTAAAGTATATTTTGATATAATACACGTATATGGAGAATATCTTATTCTGATTAGTAACCCATTCTTGTGGTTGTACATGATGTAGTTTCACTGTGGTTTATTCATATATGAATATAGGAATGTTGTGTCAGATTCATTTCACTGTCTTTTCTATTCCTATCTGCCCTGCCTTCTTATATTCCCCTTTGTCTAATCCATTGAACTTCTGTTCTTCCCTCATCCCCTTTGGATGTCACATTCAGATATTAGAAAGAAAATCTGTCCTTTGGATTTGGGGGACTGGCTTATTTCAGTTAACCTGATAGTCTCCAGATACAACCATTTACCAGCAAAAGTCATAAAGGCATTCTTTTTTATGGCTGAATAATATTTCATTGTGTATATATACCACATTTTTTAATCCATTTATCTGTTGAAGAGCGCCAAGTTTGGTTTCATAGCTTAGCTATTGTGAGTTGAGCCACTATAAACATTTATGTGGATGCATCAGTCTAGTATACTGACTTTAAATCCTTTGGATATATACCAAGGAATTGTATGACCAGGTCAAATTGATGGTGGGTGCAGAACTGGCTAGCTGGGTGAGCTAAGAGCAAGATGCCCTCACACCATCTCTCAAACTTCTGACTTGTTGTGGCCAGCCCTGTCAGTCCCCATGATCCTCAGGACTCATGGAACTGGGGAGAGCCCAGCTCTCTCCAACCTCTCTAACCTGTGTTCCCCCAAATGAAATGATCACAGTTTCTGACATTCTGTAGGATTTCTAAGCTCAGAAAGGCCCACACAGCCCTACCTGCAAACTTAAGAATCTGGCTTTCATTTTCTGGAGACTCTGCCATGCTGCAGTCCTAAGATGGCTCTTGGATTGCAGACGATTGATAAACTCTGGTGAAGAGGATTTTTTCGTTCGTTTGTTTCTTTTAATATATCTGATTTATGAGTTAAGCAGTCTATGGTTCAGACAGAGCAGAATGTCTCTCCAGTCTCAGGATTTTTTCACTCTAAGCAGAAAGATGTGGTATTCCCACTGTTTGAATTCTGGGTAGTTAAGTGTTATGGTTTGGATATGAGGTGTCCCTGAAAAACTCACACATAAGACAATGCAAGAAGGTTAGGAGGACAAATGATTGGGTTATAAGAGTCTTAACACAATCAGTAAATAAATCCCATGATAGGGATTAACTGAGTGGTAATTGAAGTGGTAGGATGTGGCTAGAGGAAATGGGAATTGGGGCAGGGCTTTTGAGTGTATATCTGTATCTGGTGAGTGGACTCTCTCTCTCTGCTTTATGATCACCATGTGAGCTGCTTCCCTCCACCACACTCTTCCACCACGATGTTCTGCCTTACCTCACATCCTGAGGAATGGAACCTGCTATATATGGATTGAGACTTTTGAAACTATGAGCCCTAAATAAACTTTTCCTCCCCTAAAATTGTTCTGGTCAGCTCATTTAGTCACAGCAGTAAAGAAGCTGACTAAAACAGAAGTTGGTACAATCCCCAGAACTGGGATTGTTGCTGTGATTAACCTGACCATGTGGTTCCTAAGTTTTTGGAAAATTTTGGAATTGGTTTAAGGAATTTTGAGGTGTTTAGCAGTGCAAGATGTAAATGCTTTACATTGTTGTAAGCAGAGCTTAATTGTTGATTCTGGTGGGAGCTCAAAAGATGAGAAAGCCAATGGGACTGTGGACAGTGAAAACAGGGCTCAAGAAGGTTTAAAGAAAAGGAGGACAGTATTGGTAATTGGACTAGAGGGCATTCCTGTTATATTTTGGCTAAGATGTTGTCTGCATTTTGTTTGTATCTGGAGACTTTCTGTGAGGTTGATTTTAAAAGTGATAGACTTCTTAATATTGTGAATAAAATTTCTAGACAGCATAGCATTCAGGAAGTGGCATGGGTATTGCTGGTGACTTTTAGCTAAATTTATTGTGATCATCAGGAGTAGAAAGCAGAGCAGAAAGATTTGGAAATCTTGGACTTGAAAGGCAGGAGTAAAACTGGGGCTAACGAAGTTGTAGTTGTTAAAGACATTACTGCCACTAAAGAAATGCTAAAGACTTTGCACAGATAATAAGAAAGATGGCTTGAGGACTTCTCAGGGATTGGCAAGAGCCTATCCATCTCAGACTCAAGGAAGTAAAAGAAAAATTTTCAAGAAGAGGCCAGTGAGGAATTCTTCTTGTACAAGGGGGGCTAGCAAATTTTTTTCAACATGCTCAGCTACCCAGGAACTCAGAGGCTGCTGCAGCCAGAGTCTTTGGAAGCTTGCTACTGCTCCAGATGGCAGCAGACCCTTTTGTCAACCACGTGGTTCTGGTTCTGCCAGAATGCAGGATGCTGGAGTTAGGGGTTTATGGAGGTTTCCATCAAGATTTCCAAGGAAGATCTTTGAGGTCAGGCAAGGTGCAGTAGCTCAGAGTTCCTGTGGGCATCCCATCCCCTGAGAAAGCAAAGTGTGGAGATTTGAGGAAGAAACCAAAGCTGCAGTGGAGACCTCTAAGATTAAGAAATGCCAGTAACATGCGACATTGTCCTAGGAAAGCTGCAGAAATTGAGTAGAGAAAAGCCAACAGAATGGCCACGTGGGCTGCAACAAAGAAGGCCACAGGGGTGGAGCTACACAAGCCATTCGGAGAGGACTTCATGTCATGTGCTCCAGATGCCAGAGACAGAACTACAAGACCTTTTGCCCAGCTGGATTTTGGTCTTGCTTTGGTACTATTCTTTTTATGTGCCCAATTTTGTGAATGGAACTGTTTATTCTGTACCATTATATATTGCATACTTGTAAGTTGTTTTAATTTTATAAGTGTTCACAGTGGGAGATTGCCTTGAGCCTCAAAGAAGAATTTTGACTTGAACTTTGAGCAATACTGGAGTTGTTAAAACTATGAGACTCTTGGAAATGGACAAAGTACATTTTGCATTGTAAGATCATTGTGAAGTTTAAAGGGCCAGGCTTGGAATGTTATGGTTTGGATGGGAGATGTCCCCCAAATGTTCACATGTGAGACAATGCAAGAAGGTTCAGAGTAGAAATAATTTGGTTATAAGAGTCTTTACCCAATGAGTAAATTAATCCCATGATATGGATTAACTGAATGGTAATTGAAGTGGTAATGTATGGCTGAAGGAGGTGGGGATTAGAGCATGTTTTGGGGGCATATATTTGTATTTGGTGAATGGAGTCTCTCTTTTTCCCTCTGCCTTCCAATTATCATGTGAGCTGCTTCCTTCCACCACACACTTCCACACACACACACACACACACACACACATGGATTGAAACTTTTGAAACTGTGAGCCCTAAATAAACTTTTCTTCTCCTAAAATTGTTCTTGTCAGGTCCTTTGGTCACAGTAGCAAAAAAAGTGACTAAAACACCAAGATAAGAGAAATATTGCCTCACAATAATTTGCCATCTTTGAGTCCCTCAGTCTATGTCTTTTGATTGATGAGTTTAGGTCATTTACATTCATTGAGATATGATTTTTATTCCCTATCATTTTTATTTATTGCTGGTATTAATTTGAATTTGTTTCTCCTTGGATTGATTATTTTTCTAGTCTAGTTTCCTCCCTTTGCTTGTTTTTAATTGTATTTTCTTATGTTTCATTTATTCTTCAAAGCATACTCAGTTTATTGAGTATATTTTGTAGTATGATTTTCTAGTTGTGAATTATTTTAACTCTTGTTTATTGTGAAAGGTTTTTATTTCATCATAAAATCTGGAGTGTAATTTTGCTGTGTATAATATTCTTGGTTGGCATCCATTTTCTTTCAGAGGTTGGTATATATTATTCCAAGATCTCCTAGCTTTGAGGGTCTAGGGTTGAGAAATCAGCTGAGATCTAGATGAGTTTTCCTGTAAATGTGACCGGCCCTTTTTCACTGACAGCCTTTAAACTTCTATCATTCATAACGTGCCTTAGTATGGGTCTGTTGTAACTTTGTAAAATTGAGGTCCTGTAAACCTCTTGTATTTGATTTTCTATTTCATTCTTAAGGTGTTTCTGATATTATTTCATAGAAAGGATTGTTCATTCCTTCAGTTTGTATTTCTGAGCCTTCATCGATCTGGATAAATCTCATATTTGGTTTTTTCATGTTATCCCATATTTCTTGGAAGTTCTATTCTTGGTCTCTTAACATCTTTTCTCCATGATCAACTTCATTTTCAAGATTATATATTTTGTCTTCATTGCCTAAAACTTTGCCTTCCAAGTAGTCTAGTCTGCTGGTGATGCTTTCCATTAAATTTTTAATTTGGTTTATCGATTCCTTCATTTTGAGGATTTCTGCTTGATTCTTTTTTTCAGAATCTCTACTTATTGAAGTTATCTTTCACTTCCTGTATTTTGTCTCTGATTTCACTCCTTCCATTATCTTTTATCTTACATATCAGTGTAATTATGAATTTTCTACACCCCTTCTCTGAGATTTCTACCACAGGTGTTGATGGATTCTGTTATTGAAGTATTTTGCTTTGTGTGTAGTGATTTGTTCTCTTACTTTATCATGTTGTTTATGTGTCTACTCATAAAACAGTATGGATTTGAGTCAGTAGAGTTTTTAAACATGTGGACTAGGTGTTTCTGAAAGTTTTGAGTATCTCATACTTTAGAAGGAGACAAATAATAACAACCAATGCAAACTATATAGCATTGAACCAAATAATTCCTGCTATGACATCTACAATGTTAATTGTTACAATAAACAGAAATAATGTAATAAGTTATTACCCACAGTAAAAACAGTACATTTGCAAAAGGGTTTATAATTTCAAATGGTGAACATGGAGAAAACAGAAGAGATGTAGGAAGTGATAATTATGAGGGTGGAGGAGAGAGAATAGAAGTAAAATTTAAAGGAAAAGTGAAAGAGAGAACAATAGAGATTGACTGTTAGCAGAAGAAAAGAGAGAAATATAATCAAGGGAAACAGATGACTGAGAGAAAAACTTTATAAAATAAAAATAAAAGATTACAAAGCAAAACCAAAATATACTAATCAGACATCCAAGTCCTCAAAAGACTGAGCCATGAAAAATAACTGTCTTCAAAAAATTCTAGAAATGAGAAAAAAAGAGATAAACATATATATGTATAATTGTCTATGAATCATTTAGCTCAAAATTACAGAGAGAAAAGAAAAAATTCTCAGTAAAAATTTAAAGAATTGTTTCTGTTGGAGTTTAATAATTATCGACTTCCCTTCTCAGTAGTGTTAGATGGGGTGGGCTGGAGGGTAATTTCTACCCCACCATCAGGGTGGGGTTTCTAGAGTGTTGTGTGAGAGGAGTTCCCAAATGTGGAGCTCCTGGAGGAGGTACTTATGCCCAGGTAGGTTCCACGTTCTTTGTTGAATGGCAGCTGGACTGAAGATTTTAAATCTGTACACCCTCAGGGTCCAGAAGTTTCCCATTATATAAACTGAAATATAATAATATTTCTTACCTTAGGAAAATATATATCAAGTAGAATTTCAAATAAGACTTCCTTTTGAGGCTTTTTAACCAAGTTTTCTTTTAATGCCCTTGTGATAGATTATGATATACAGTTCTCCAAAATTTCTATCACCTGAATTTGAGAGTTTTGGAATTAATGCAAGTCAATGCTGGAAAATATTACAAATTTCCAAGAAATGCAGCATTGATGGGCAAGCTCTTCCATGCTACACTTCTCAACAGTTAATTCATCCTTCACTTCTCTTAGGACATGAAGCTTGACATGTTGCTCTCCTTTCTATAAGACCTCAGTGAGTCTTTCCAAATCAGACTGTCTTCTTTTCATTCTTTTAAAACAATTTTTGTAATTGCAGATGGACAGAATGTCTTTATTTTATTTATTTATTTTTATGTGGTGCTAAGGATCAAACTTAGAGCCTCATGCATGCTAGGCAAGCACCTCTACCACTGAGCTACATCTCCAGACTGTCGTTTTTTCATTTGCTATTCTTTTGGGAACAACTATGTCTCAAGAAAAGATGATGATATTAAAAACAATTGTGAAGATCTGATTTAAAACTGTATATATTCACTGGTATTAATATAAACAGGTAAAAGATAAAGTTGACAATTCCTATATATTTTTGAATAGATTTTAGTCTTCAGACAAGACTTAGGCTGACAACAAAGTCAAGTCCCTTATATCCCTCACCTTGACATATTCATAGCCTCTCCTTTCATCAACACTCTTCACCAAGGTAGTACATTTCTACTGATGACCTATCTAGACACATCATCACCTATATGCCATAGTTTGCATAGGGTTTATCCTTGTACATTCTATGAAATTTGGCAAATACATGATGACAGATACTCACCGATAGTATAATAAATCATAGTTTCACTAACTAAAAATCTTTTCATTCCACCCCAGACTCCTGATAATGTATGATACTTTTATTATCCTCAAAGTTTTGCCTTTTTCAGAGCATCATAGAAATGGAATCACACAGTATGCTGCCTTTTCCGATTGACATCTTTCCTTTAGTAATATGCCTTTAGGATTCCTCCATGATTTTTCATGGGTTGATAGAGCTAATTCATTTTTAGTGCTGAATAATATTTCATTGTCTGAATGTACCACTGTTTTTTCTGTCAGATTACTTACTGTAGTCATGGAAGCTTTCAAGGCTTTGCAGTTACATAAAGCTTCCATGAACACCTTTGTGCAGGTTTTGGAGCATATGAAGAGTTTCAACTTCTTTAGATAAATATCAAGGTGTGTAATTGGTTAATGGTGTAGTAAGAGTGCATTACTAAATATGCCGTTTTTAGTAAAAAACTACCAAACTACTTCCAAAGTAACACTGCCATTTTAAATTCCATCATCAATGAATGAGAAGTTTGTCATTCTGCATCTTTTTTTTTTATTTTTCTCAAAAGTTGCATTTTAATACATGTTATCAAACATAACAGAAAAAAAACAAATTTTCAGAAGCTGTATACACTGTTCACTGAAAACATTTGTTGAGGCAAATAGAAAAAAAAATTGTTACAATCATAATTTTTCTAACTTTGCACAAAATTATAAGCAGATTACATTCTTCATATTAAACACCTTTATATGCACTTTCAATGAACAGCATATATATATATATTTTTTTTTTTTTTAATCAACCATCTTTACTATACCCATTCCCCTTTCCTGCCCCCCGCCTCCCCCATGTCGTGTCCAGTGTTTCTCTATTTCTCAACCAGCTTCTTGGACAGCTCTCATTCTGCATCTTTACCAGCATTTGTCATTTCAGTATTTTGGATTTTGACCATTCTAATCTGCATGTGGTACAAATTGATTATTTTTTTTTAGATGTCTAATTCCCTAATGAATTTAATATTGTTCATCTTTTTACATGTCATCCATCTTTTTTAGTATAGGACAATGAAGTCTCGGTGGTCTGAATAAGCCAACTTGTGTGATGTAGGTTCCGGTGGTAATTAGCAATGATATAAAATAGAATAATTGGTATATAAAAGGAAAGTGAAATTGGGCTATGTTTCTACTTGAAAATCTCCATAGTGTTCTCACTGAAGTCTTTCAGGACCACCAGTAAATAGGAAGTTAAAACATTGGATTCCATTTGATGTATGCACTATAAGGTGATAAGGTGAGTCTTGTACAAAATAATTTCTGATAGAACCATAATCTGTAATTGATTTATGCACATGACCTGTTATAGTTTGGATGTGAGGTATCCCCCAAAGGTTCATATATGAGACAATGCAAGAAGGTTCAGAGGAGAAATGATTGGGTTGTGAGAGTCTTAGCCCAATCAGTGAATTAATCCCCTGACAGAGATTAACTGGTAACTGAAGTAGTAGGATGTGGCTTGAGGAGAGGGGAAATGGGGTCTGGCTTTGGGGTATATATTTTTATCTAGCCAGTGGAGTCTCTGCTTCCTGATGAGCTGCTTCCCTCTGCCCACACTTTTCCACCATGATGTTGTGCCACACCTTGAGCCCTGAGGAATGGAGCCAGCCTTCTATGGACCAAGAACTCTGAAATTGTTAGCTCTCAAACTTTTCCTCCTTTAAAATAGTTCTCTTCTGATATTTTAATCACAGCAGCAAAAAAAGCTGACTAAAACATGACCTGTGTGTGGGTCATAGAAGTAAAAAGAAATTAGAAGCAAATTATATGTGTATTTCCAAGATAATAGAAAACTAAATGATGAAGTCATGTATTTTATTCCCTAAACTGGTAAGCATGGGATATGCATACTCATAGGGCTTAAAAAATGTTTAATGTGTGTGTGCCATTTTTTTTCCACCTGGTATATCTATAAAATATTAAAAAATATGCTCTCCCTCTTCTCTTTCTGCCTGATGATCCTTTCTATCTGCCTACTTTATGCTTCCTTTAAAAAGAGTAGTATAACGAAAAACTAAAAACTATACCTCAAGATGCTCTCTGTGGGTGTTCAGTCTCCAGAGTGTGAGCTATTTACATTTTATTTCCTTTTCTCTCTTGTGAACATAGATGTGAACTGGAAGAAAAGGAAGCAATTTTTGAAATGACGTTCTTGTGAAATTTTGGTGGACCTATTCAAATCACATCCAGAAATCCAGCAAGTTGCACTTTGCCTAAAAATCTTTGCATATCTTTCAAGTTGATTTCAAATGAGCAAATTTTCTAAAACTTAGGAGGCTGTCTCATCATATACAGGGTATATAAATAAGTGTTCTACCACAGGGCCTTTGCTTATATTGTTCACTTCTTAGCAATGATAATCTGGGATTCCATTTCTTTTTTATCTTAGCAAACTCCTATTAATACTTTTAAATATCTTTATTTTATTTTTATGTGGTGCTGAGGATCGAACCCAATGCCTCACGCATGCTAGGCTAGCACGTTACCACTGCGCCATAACCCCAGCCCTCCATTTCTTTCTTAATTTTTCTCATTTATGTAATCATACCTTGTGATTATTTGAAACACATCTTCTGTTTCACTAAACTGTGCTTCATAAAATCAAACATGGCATCTTTATTTTTGCCTTAAGCACCGTGTTTATCAATATAAATATTTGTTAGAAGTATAGAAGACACAAAGGATTTGTGATCATAGTTGAGTAAACCAAGTTTTGGCATTACCATCTTTATCTAGACAAAGTGCTGATACAGTTCATGCTTTAAGAGCCTAAGATATAGCAGAACTCTAAGGTAGTTAACTCTGAGATAAACATGTAAGAGAATACTGGTCTTATGCTTTGATGACCAAGATCTATAGTCCTCAGACATTACTCAGAGAAAATTTCTCAACAGGGAAAACAGTGAGGGTTGGTGGAGGGAGAGAGAGAGAAAGAACCACAGGACTGCCAAAAGAAACAGAGATAATCTCATGTAGTCTTAGAGAAAGAAAGAAAGAGAAGTTTCAGTTACTGTTTTTTTTTTTTTTTGTTTATTTTTTGTTTTCATTTTTTTCTACGTTATATCAATCCTTTTAGCTGTGTTTGCTGCATTTATGTCCTGTAAAATTTTCCTATTTGTGCATGCTGTGAACTCCCAATTGAGAATCAATCTGTCCAAGCAGCCAAACATGTCTGGACTCCATGAGTTCATATTCTAGTTTTATATAAATATAACCATGTAAAATAAAGCAAGGGAATAAACATATGCAAATAATTTCTGCCAAAATATTGTTAATGACCATATGCCATGGACTTGGTAAATAACTATGTCAAGAATAATATTTTTATAATATAAGACATAGCAGGGCTCATTGGAAAATGATTCACATAGGAATAGATTTAAAAAAAACTTTAAGTTAATAGAAGGAAAATCATGCATTTTAATAAGTTCTTCCTTTAGTATGGCTAACAACTATCCCATAAATTTATTTAAAATTCTCTGAGCTGCATTTGACAGTTTTTTCAAAACTCAGTATTTTCAGTGAAATATTATTTTGATTTTGGTGCTAATGATATTCAATTGTTTCTCTATTTTCAAATGTACCCAAAGAACCTTCCAATTGGCGTCTCCTACTGAGCACAAAATATGCTAACATACTCATTAGTGTTTCTAATTTAAATCCATTAAGAAGGAGAAGATAATATTGAAGATGTTACCAATTCGCAAAATAACCTAATTTATATGCATTTTCTTGTCTGTTTCTCAGCTATAGCTATGTTGGCAGCATAGTAAAATCAATTTAAACTGTTCTCTCAAAATATCCTGAGACCATTTAAAGTAGAAAGATAATAGTCATTCAACTATTTTGTAGAACTAAAAGAGGAAATATTGGCAATTTCCCACAAAATTAATACATAAAAGATGCATATATGCACACATGTATAGCATAATGCTCTTTCCTTTCTTAATTCACCATTCAGTTATTCGCATCATAAAACATTCCATTTGTGCTATATTTATTTGCTTATGTTCATCCCACTGATTTTGTTGTTTAGATTATATTTTTCTTTTTCAAAACTAATTTTAAAAGTGCTTAAATATGTCAGATATTAATAGAATTTTGAAGATTTTTCAGTTTTTACTCATGTAGATAATAGTTGGAAATGGTACATAAGAAAAAAAAGAAAAAACAGAATGCTAGCTGGGATTGTGGTTTCTGGAAGCATGAATTCTAAGAAGTGAAGACCTGTGACAGGCCTTAATTTATCTGTGCTGTCACTTTATACCAGAGGCTATAGTCCTGTACTCCAAAAGCAAGCCGTAAGATTTCTAGAATCCACACAAGTTTGAAAATATTGTTGCAAGCTGAAATTGCATTTCTGTTCTGCCCTTAAAATATTGTGTTGACTGACCTTGAAGGAAATTGCTTGTGTTCTCCAGTCTTATTTGTTTCTAGGAAAACAATATTTGTTATTGAAGCTAGATTATTTTAAAAATTACCTGTATATAGATGAATGCACTTGGCATTTCATTTTGTTATTTATGATACTGTCTCAATTTAGGACATGTGTAGACTTTTTTTCTATTTTCTAGAAGATGTATTATTATGATGCTCATGTGATGTTACAATGAGACACAAGCAATTTAATTTCAGATTTTAGCTTAACACATGACTTATTTATTCCCTTTCTAAAATGTACGCAAACCCATACCAGGATCATCAAATCATCATGACATTGATAATTCTGTAGCTTGTTTCTGGGTTTGTTTCTGAAATAAAAATATTAAGGAAATAAAGTGCCTTTTACATTACCTTAATACTTTTTTTAAAAATTTGCTCTAATCAGTTATACATGATAGAAGAATGCTCCTTGATTCATTGTACACAAATGGGGCACAGTTTTTCACATCTCTGGTTGTACACAAAGTAGGGTCACACCATTTGTGCAATCATACATGTACCTAGGGTAATGATGTACATATCACTCCATCATGTTTCTCTACCCATGCCCCCTCCCCTCCCTAGTCCCCTCATTGGCTAATCCAAAGTTCCTCTACTCTTCCCATGCCACCCCCTTTATGGATGAGCATTCACTTATCAGAGAAAACATTTAGCCTTTGGATTTCTGGGATTGGCTTATTTTGCTTAGCATGATATATTCTAACTCCATTCATTTATCTGCAAATGCCATAAATTTATTCTCTTTCATTGCTGAGTAATATTCCATTGTGTATATATACCACAGTTTTTTTTTATCAGTTCATCTATTGAAGGGTGTCTGGGTTGGTTCCACATTTTGGCTATTGTGAATTGTGCTGCAATAAATATTGATGTGGCTGCATCATTGTAGTAGGCTGTTTTTAAGTCCTTTGTGTATAGACTAAGGGATGTGATAGTTGGTCAAATGGTGGTTCCATTCCAAGTTTTCTAAGTATTCTCCATACTGCTTTCCAGATTGGTTGCACCAATTTGCAGTCCCACCAACAATGTATGAGTGTGCCTTTTCCCCCACAACCTCGCCAACACTTATTGTTGTTGTTTTGTTGGTAACTACCATTCTGACTGGTATGAGATGAAATCTTAGAGTAGTTTTTATTTGCATTTCTTTAATTACTAGAGATGTTAAACATTGTTTCATATATTTGTTGATTGATTGTATTTCTTCATCTGAGAAGTCTCTGTTCAGCTCCTTAACCCATTTATTGATTGGGTTGTTTGTTTTCTTGGTGTAAAGTTTTTGAGTCTTTATATATCCTGATGATTAGTGCTCTATCTGATGTGCATGGGGCAAAAATTTGCTCCCAAAACATAGGCTCTCTCTTCACCTCATTGCTTGTTTCTTTTGCTGAGAACAAGCTTTTCAGTTTGAATTCATCTCATCTATTGATTCTTGATTTTATTTCTTGCACTTTAGGAGTTTTGTTATGGAATTAGGAACTTAATCTGACATAATAAAGATTTGGGCCTACTTTTTCTTCTATTAGGTGTAGGGTCTTATCTAATGCCTAGGTCCTTGATCTACTTTGAGTTGATTTTTGTTCATGGTGAGAGATAGGGGTTTAGTTTCATTTAGCTGCATATGGCTTTCCAGTTTTCCCAGCACCACTTGTTGAAGAGGCTATCTTTTCTTAAATGTGTTTTTGGTGCCTTTGTCTAATATGAGATAACTGTACTTATGTGGGTTTGTCTCTGTGTCTTCAATTTTGTACCATTGGTCTACCAGTCTATTTTAGTGCCAATATCATGCTGTTTTCATTACTAGAAGTTTGTAGTATAGTTTAAGAACTGGTATTATGATGGCTCTTCTTGCTAGGGATTGCTTTGGCTATTCTGGGTCTTTTATTTTTTCAAATAAATTTCATGATTGCTTTTTCTATTTCTGTAAGGAATGACATTAGGGTTTTAATTGGAATTTCATTGAATCTCTCTACCGCTTTGGGTTGTATGGCCATTTTGACAATATTAATTCTGCCTCTCCATTAGCATGGGAAATTTTTCTATCTTCTAAGATCTTCTTCAATTTTTTTCTTTAGAGTTGTGTAGTTTTCATTCTTTTGTTGATTCCTGAGTATATATATATTTTTGAGGCTATTGTGAATGGGGTAGTTTTCCTAATTTCTCTTTCAGAGGGTTTATCGCTGATGTATAGAAATGAAATTGATTTATGTGTGTTGATTTTATATCCTGATACTTTGCTGAATCCATTAATTCTAGAAGATTTCTGGTGGGAGTTTTTGGATCCTCTAAGTATAGAATCATGTCATCATCAAATAATGATAGTTTGAGTTCTTCTTTTCCTACTCATATTCCTTTAATTTCTTTCATCTCTATAATTTCTCTGGCTAGAGTTTCAAGAACTATGTTGAATAGAAGTGGTGAAAGAGGGCATCCCTGTCTTATTCCAGGTTTTAGAAGGAATGCTTCCAATTTTTCTCCACTTAGTATAATGTCAGCCTTGGGTTTAGCATGGATAGCTTTTACAATGTTGAAGAATGTTCCTACTATCCCTAGTTTTTCTAGTGTTTTGAACATGAAGGGGTGCTGTATTTTGTAAAATGTTTTCTCTGCATTAATTGATATAATCATGCGATTCTTGTCTTTAAGTGTATTGATGTGATGAATTAAATTTGTTAATTTCTGTATGTTGAACCAACCTTGCATCCCTGGAATAAACTCCACTTGATCATGGTGCACTATTTTTTTTAAATATGCTTTTGTATGCGATTTGCCAAGATTTTTATTGAGAATTTTTGTATCAATGTTCATCAGGGATAATGGTCTGAAATTTTCTTTTTTTGACATGTCTCTGTCTGGTTTTGGTATCATTATTACTAGCCTCATAGAATGGGTTTGGAAGTGTTCCCTCCTTTTCTACTTTATGGAATAATTTGAGGAGTATTGGTATTAATTCTTCTTTTTAAGTCTTGTTGAAGTGACTGAGAATCCATTTGATATGTGGCTTTTCTTGGTTGGTAGGCTTTTGATGGTGTCTTATATTTCCTTGCTTGAAATTGATCAATTTTAATTGTGTATGTCTTCTTGGTTCAGCTTGGGTATCCTCTAGAAATTTGTTAGTGTCTTCAATGTTTTCTATTTTAATGGAGTATAAATTTTCAAAAGTTTCTGATTGTCTTCTGTATTTCAATAGTGTCTGTCATGCTATTTCCTTTTTATCTTGGATTTTAGTAATTTAAGTTTTCTCTCTCTTTTCATTACAGTGGCTAAGGGTTTATCAATTTTATTTATTTTTCCTAAGAACAGCTTTTTGTTTTGTCAATTTTTAAAATTGTTTCTTCTGTTTCAATTTTATTGATTTCTACCTTGAGTTTAATTATTTCCTATGTTCTGCTATTTTAGAGTTGATTTGATGTTCTTTTTCTAGGACTTTGAGAAGTAATGTCAGGTCATTTATTCATCGAGTTTTCCTTATTTTAATGTATGAGCTTAATGTAATGAACTTTCCTTTTAGCACTGCCTTCATGGTATCCCAGAGATTTTGTATCAGATTTTTCATTTACCACTAAGATTTTTTTTTATCTCCTCTCTGATGTCTTATGTTATCCATGCTTCATTCAATAGTGTATTGTTTAGTCTCCAGGTGTTGAAGTAGCTTCTATTTTTTATTTTATTATTGATTTCTAATTTCATTCCATTAAGGTCAGGTAGAGTTTTGTCAAATTCTCTAGAATATCTCTAGAGAGAATATCTCAGGATAATATCTCTACTTTCTGTATTTGCTAAGACTTGCTTTGTGGCATAACATATGGTCTATTTTAAAGAAGGATCCATGTGCTACAGAGAAAAAAGTGTATTCACTCATTGATGAATGGAGTATTGTACATATGTCTGTTAAACCTGAATTAGTGCTTGTTTTATTGCATTCTATAGTTTCTTTGTTTAGTTTTTGTTTGGATGATCTATCCAATGGTGAAAGAGGTGTGTTAAAATCATCAAGTATTATTAACACAATAATTTTGGTCTATTTGATTTTTAAAGTTGAGAAGGTTGATTTTTTTTTTTTTGATATACATAGATGCTCCATTGTTTGGGGCATAGATATTTACGATTTTTATGTCTTGCTGATGTATGTTTTCTTGAGTAGTATGAAATGATCTTCTTTGTCCCTTTTCTAACTTTGATTTAAAGTCCACTTTATCTGATATGAGGATGGAAATCTCTACTAGTTGACATGGTCTGTGTGAGTGATATGTTTTTTCCCATCCTTTCACCTTCAGTCTATGTATGTCTTTCCCTGTGAGATAAATCTCTTGAAGGCAGCATATTGTTGAGTCTTTTTTAAAAAATACAATCCGTCAGTCTATGTCTTGTAATTGATGAGTTTAAGCCATTCACATTCAGGGTTATAATTGAAATATGATTTGTATTCCTGGCCATTTTGGTTTATGTTAGGTTTTCCACTTGACTTAGTTTCTCCTTTGATTGGCCTTACCTTTAGTGTAGTTCCTCCTTTTGCAGATTTTCATTGTTTTTATTTATTTCATCCTCATGGAATATTTTGCCAAGAATTTTCTGTAGTGCAGGCTTTCTCACCGTAAATTCTTTTAACTTTTGTTTATAATGGAAGGTTTTTATTTCATCATCAAATCTGAAGCTTAATTTTGCTTGGTGTAAGATTCTTGATTGACATTCATTTTTCTTCAGAGCATGGTGTATGCTCTCCAAGATCTTCTGGCTTTGAGGATCTGGGTTGAAAAATCTGCTGAGATCCAAAATGGTCTCCCCCTGTATGTAATCTGATTCCTCTTTCTTGTGGCCTTTAAAATTCTATTCTTATTCTGTATGATAGGCATTTTCATTATTATGTGCCTTGGTGTAGATATGTTGTAATTTTTTATAATTGGTGTCCTGTAAAGCCTCTTATATTTGGTTTTCTATTTAATTCTTCATGTTTGGGAAATTTCCTGTTATTATTTCATTGAAGAGATTGTGTATTCCTTTGCTTTGAAACTCTGTGCCTTCCTCTATTCCAATAAATCTTAGATTTGGTCTTTTGATGTTATCCCATAATTCTTGGATGTTCTGTTCATGATTTTTTACCATCTTCACTATGTATCAACTTTACTTTTGAGATTGTATATTTTTTCTTTATTGTCTGTCTAAGTGCTTTCTTCCAAGTAATCTAGTGTGTTGGTGATGTCTTCTATTGTTTTTTTAATTTGGTTTATTGTTTCCTTAATTTCAAGGATTTGTTGTTTTTTTCAGAATGTCTGTATCTTTCTTAAAGAAATCTTTTGCTGTCTGTATTTGCTCCCTTATCTCTTTGTTGGAGTGATCAATTTTTGCTTGTATTTGTTTACTTAGGTTATTCTTTAATTCACAGATCATTTTAATTATATACACTCTGAATTTCTTCTCTGACATTTCCTCTACTGTGCTGTCAATGGATTCTATTATTGTAGTATCTTGATTAGTTTGGGGCACTTTCTTCCCTTATTTTTTATTTTTTTCTATGTGTCTTCCTCACTTGTAGTGCGGATCTGAGTTATCGCAGCTTCTACCCTGAAATCTTGAATTGTCCCTACAAGTTACCAATACCTCACCTTTAAGGGGTAGATCAAGTTTACAGAACCCAATGCAACCAAGTTGCCACCATAAATCAATTAGCTCCTATTTAGACATTTACAGTTTTGCCATTATAAACAGAAATGATGAGTTTGCTTATCTTTTACCATATATCTAGTAATTTTGCATAAGGTTTTATAGTTTCTAATGATGGACAGAGAGAGTGAGTGCTGGGAGGGGGGTTAGGATGTACTTTTTATGATGTAAGGTGTTTGAATATTGAGGTGTTAGATTATAAGACTAGTGAAAGGGGAATCAAAAGTAGTTGGCTGTTAGCAGGGGGGAAAAAAGAAGAAGAAAGAGAGAGGTGATTCCATGCAAGGCTCCCCGTTGACTCTAAAACAAGATAGTGTCTGTTAGCACACTTAGTAGGGATTGCTCTGGCACATCCAGTCCTGCACAGACCTTGGTGCAGGTCTTCCAGGTCTTGGTTTTTGTCTCTTGAGTGAAGCAGCCATATCTGTCGTTGGTGTCAGCAGTAGCATCAAACCTGTAGGTACCTTGATATTAGGCTTCCAACTCCAGTCGGCATCCTTAAATAGAAGCTGCCCCAGCTAAAGATGGTGGAGGCTATAGCAGAGTTAACCTCAGATGGTGGCGTAGGTGTCCCAGCTGGAGGCAACCAATTTTAGAGGTGGGGCTGGAATGTTGGGCTGTGCTCTGGCATTGAATGGCTTGCTGGGTGGTGGCATGTGGTGCTGCAACAGGCAGCTGTCCCTGTCCATTTTCTGCAGGGTAGGTTACCACACGTGAAGGGCTATATTGGTGGCTGCCCTGTCCCAAGATGGAAGTGGTTTGGGTGAGGCCTCACGTTGGTGGATAGGAAGCCACAGGGCGGTGTTCTTCCCTGTGCCACACAGGGATCCTTTCTGGTGGCAGGGCACATGGGCATTTGGGATCTGGGGGTGGCAGTGGGGCACCTGGGCATTTTTAACACTTCTTTAATAGGAAATTTTGTATTATTGATACCTAAGACAATTTTTAAAATAAAGCAAAATTATTAAAAGTTTGACTTTTAGCAATCAAAGTAAGTTAAAATGGTATAATCCCAGCACTTAGGGAGGCTGAGACAGGAGAATCACAAGTTCAAAGCCAGCCTCAGCAATGGCGAGGCTCTAAGCAACTCAGTGAGACCCTGTCTCTACATAAAATATAAAATAAGGCTGGGGATGTGGCTCAGTGGTCTAGAACCCCTGAGTTCAATCTCTAGTACCAAAAAAAAGTGAAATGTAGAAAAAATATTTTACAGTTCATAAAAGATAATTTTTGTCTAATTCTTTTCCTACCCTACTTAAGACACACTACATAGAATCTTGGTTCAGGTTGGAAAAGACCATGTTAGAAGCTCTGGGGAGAGTAAATTTAGTAGAAGCTACCAGAAAGATAGTGAAAAGACATGGGGGAGGGGAAATTGTTCATTTCATTCAGTGTAGCCTGATGTTCCCCTCACGGAAAATGCCTTTTTTTTTCTTTTTCACCTAAATGAAGTCTACGTATTGTGTAATTCTAGATCAAATCTCATTTTTTTCATAACGCTATCTGAATGCTTTGGTATCATCACAGCAATAATAATAGCTGACATTATGTACTGGGCATTTTTTTAAGTAACTCCCAAATAGTAACTCATTTTCTTCTTATTACCTACCCTAAAATTTGGGTCTCCATTTTACAGATGAGAGTATAGAGGTATTATGGTTTAGATATAGTGTCCCCCCAAAGTTTATGTCAGATGATGCAAGAATTTTCAGAGGTGAAATGATTGGGCTTTGAGAGACTTAACCTAATCAGCGCATTAATCCATCAATATGGATTAACAGGGTGGTATTCGTAGGCACGTCAGGTGTGATTAGAGGAGGTAGGTCTCTTGGGAGTAATACTTTGGGGTTTATATTTGGTACCTGGTGAATGTAATTCTCTCTGCTTCCAGGTTTCCATGTATTGAGCTGCTTTCCTCTGCCATGCCCTTCTGCCATGATGTTTTGCCTGATCTTGGGTCCAGAGGTATGGAGTCAGATGACCATGGGCTGAACCTCTGAAATCATGAGTCAAAACAAACTTTTCCTCCCCCATGTTGTTCTTGTCAGGTGTTTTGGTCACAGCAACCCCAAAAGTTGACTAAAACAGGAGGCTTCCAGAAGTCAAGTAATTTTCCCTGAGCCTCATAATTGGAAACTGTTGAAGTTGGGAGTGGAATTCATAGTACCCAGAATCTATGGGCTTGATTCTCATGCTTAGATCTCCTCTTTTTCTTTGAATTCTTAGCATACCTATTTATTTTAACATTTATTCAATTTTATTTTCTGCTGTTATTTATGTTTTTATACATACATATTTTACTTAAAAGCAGAATGCAAGTGGTTTGAATATGTGAACCCAGGGAAGAATCACACAGTGATACTGAACGTAGCTCCTGAGTCTTCTTCAGTAACAGAAGTAAAAGGAAAACTATTGGTTGTTAACCTCGTCCCTATAGATCTCTGGAAGTTAGATCAGGATTTCTCAGTCTTGTGCTGTGGTCATTTGGGGCTGGCTACTTCTTTGTTTTAGAGTGCTGTCATTGTGCACTCTTGGATACTTAATAACATTTTAAGCAGTATATCCAGACTTGTGACTAAATACTTCCAGAAATTACCAAATGTCCCATGGAACACAAAAATAACCTCCAGCTGAGAACTACTGCTTTTGATAGAGATTTCCTGCCATTATGATGCATGTATTTGACTGTTACAGAGCAGGCCCAACTATGTCTGCCAGGAAGGCACTCCACAGACTGTTTTATAAGTAGATATGGGATTTTGATTTGCTTAATATATCCAGCATCATGTGTTTACAAATCCTCATATAATATCGGATTTCTAAATTCTTACCGACACTGTAGTAATAGTTGTTGATCCACAGACTTCATTAGCACATGTAAGAATGAGGTAATAATGCTAATACCCAAATTAGAATGCAGATTAACTCATCACTATGGTAACAAGATGATATTATAAAATTTCATCATAATTTATTTTGAAGAGCATTGCTTTAGAATCTTTTGTACACGAATGTAGTCAATATCTTTGATGTCAAGGATATGTGAGGAGTTTTACAATTCTTCAGATCTGTTGTTTAAAGTAGATTTAATTTTATAAAAGCCCTCTAGTTTTAGTAATAAGTTTAAAATGAAACATGGGTTGACACATTAAAGTAGATTTTTATGGGTGCGTTATGTAAGTTAAATCCTTGGATTGATTTTTTACAAGGTCAGAGGAATTTTTCAATACTAAAATAGAACAACTGATGTGTAGATGTAAACATAAAATACATAAAATAGTTTCAAAGTTAAAATTATGTATTTCTCTCCCTGATACATTTCTCATTTTAAAAGTTTTAATTATTTTTTCCTGGTTATGTATATTTTATGTCACTCAATATCATTCATAAAGTATCAATATGGCTTTTCAGTTTTCAGTATTACTTACTGATATCCCAAAATGGAATACTTGATTATTCTAAAATCAGAATAATTGATACTTTAAAGTAATTTCTCTATATTACAGTTCCACAGTGAGTATATTATTCATTCTTGACATGTGAAAAGTATCGAGCTTATGTATACTTTCTGGCACAATTTTTAGTTTTCCCTCACATAACTCATTGTCTGTTTTATTTTGCTTTTGTTTACTATGGGACACTGATTTTTCATCCCCAGCTTCTGTAGCAAAAACCAAATCCTTTACAAGATGTTTAAAACATCCAGAGTTCTAAAAATTTCACTTTTTTTGTTGGAGAATTTGTTCCTGAATCGTTTTGGCCTTCTGGTCTAGTCATGACTGTGTGCTCTATAGGTCTGCTACACAGATAGGGACCTGGGACTTAATTCACCCTCATCTGGCTGATTATCTTAATCTCATTCTTATGTTAATTTTCTTTGTTCTTTATCTTGAATCCCATTTTATTATCTGCGTCTCAGGCTGTGTCCTCCTGGAAGCAGAGTCTAAGATAGATCTGGGTGCAAAATGTTCATTAAGAAGTGTCCTTGGCATCAACACTGGTGAGAAGAGAGGAGTTCAAGCTTTGCCAAAGGCAGAGGCTGACTTGCAGTGCAGGTTTAAGTCAGCCTTGGATACCCTACAAAGATTCCTAGAACTAGAATGGCCCTTCAGAGTTGTCTCAAGTTGAGCCAAATTGTCTGGGTCCATTTACACATAATGTCTTGGATATGTCACACTCAACTAAATACCATGCATTTGGGTGAGAAAGGTTTCTGAAGCTGAGGCAATTCAAAGACCTAGAGGTGATGAAGGTTTTCTGCCAAGGTCTCAATTAGAAAAATCTCTTGACAGTTCCTGATAGTGTCTATTTGATTATGTTTTGGTTACTCTTTCTTTTTGCAAGAGCATATCCCTAAGTAGCTTCCTGTAGAAGGATTCATGAAAAGTCAAAATTTTGAGAACTTGCCTATCTCAAATTACCTTTATTCTAGCTTCCTACTTAATTGAAAATGCTGTTGGAAAAAGTCTGAGTATAGAATTTCTTTTCCTCAGAATTTTGAAGGCAAAACATGTTTTTTCTTCTAAATTGTTAATCTGATTCTCAGTCTTTTATAATATATTATTTGTTTAATTCACTTGTTTATTCGTTCACTCAGGGACATTTCAGGCTGTCTTTTTCTTTCTCCCACCTTAGATCTAGAAAATAATGTCCTCCAGCTAAATTAGTTTTTGATTTTTTAATTTTTAAATTTTTATCCTTAATTTTTTTCTTTCTTTTTAGAAGTTCTTTTTCAGGACATTTGTCCTCATAGACTAATCATATTAGTTCATGTTTTCTCTAATCTGTTATCTCTTTGGTGGTTTTACACATGAGAAATTTCTTCTCAAATTTATCTTCCAACTCTACTAATAAAATTTAAATTCTTTCAATCATATTGTTAGCTCCAAAACTACTTTTGTTCTTGCTATTATTCGAAGGGCATTGTCTTTCTCTGTGTTAGCAATGCTAATTACCACTCTTTGACTCTTTTTCCAGCTTCTAGAACTGTGTTGCTGCTGTTTTCTCTCCTGTTCTGTTTTGGTATATGCTTTTAAGTGTTATTTTAAAAAATACTTTATTTTTGGAGCAGTTATTCGTTCACATAATAATTGACTGGATGGTACACAGGTTTCCCTTATCCCTTCTGCTCCCTATCTACAAACGTCTTCCATTATCAACATCCTGCAACAGAGTGGTGTATCTGTTAATAGCTGATGAACTTCCATTGACCCATCAAAACCCAAAGCCTATAGTTCACATCAGGGTTTACTCCATGTTGCAAATTCTATGGGTTTTGACAAGTGCATAATGGCATGTATCTACTACTATATTATGATCCAGAATAGTTTCACTGTCCTAAAAATCCTATTTGTTCCACTTATTCATTCTTTTTTTGCTCCTAACTCCTAAAAATCACTGCTTCTTCTATTGTTTTCATAGTGTTATCTTTTCCAGAATGTCAGAAGTTAGAATTATACAGTATGTAGGATTTCCAGATTAGTTTTTTGCACCTGGCATTATGCATTTAGGGTTCCTCCATATGTTTTCATGGGTTGATAACTCATTTCTTTTTAGCACTCAATAGTATTCCATTGTCTGGATGTACCATAATTAATTTACTTACTGAAGGAGTATTTATTGCTTCTAGGTTTTGCAATTATGGATAAAACTGACATAAACATCTGTATTGTGAGAACATAAGTTACTCAAATTATTTGAGTAAATAGCAAAAAGTGAGATTGCTTGTGTCTTTTAAAGAGAGAAAATATTCAATGGCATTTATTCAAGCACAGTAAGGCAGAGTATATTCAGCACCATTGTGATAGGGTTCCACACTAGGAAACCCTCTACAAGAGGGCTTTTAAGGGAAAATGCTGAAATGCTATACATGTGATTTCTTCACTACAAAAAGTCAAATAATTACCTTTTTTAGATCATAAAATTCTTAAGATGTGTGACTTAAATGGAATATATGCCATTTGATAAGATCTTGACAGGTGGTTTTGAGAGTAACTGAGATTGACATAGACTAAGTATCAGAATAGAAATAGAAAATATGGCATGCACAGCAGGGTAATGTTGGCTGACATTCTAGTTGTTAATTACTGTATGGAGATTTCCAGAAATGACAGAGAATTACTTTGAATAAGATGTGACTAGAAGTTCTCTTATGAGTAAGTGAGGTTAGGAACTATTTTTTAAGTTTCATTTTTTTGACAAGGTTATGACTACTTCTTTAACCTATTTCTACATACATGGAAAAGGAGCCCTGAAAAATTAGTCACAAGTAACTTAGTAGCTTTGCTATATGTATGTTTGCCTTCTCATAATCCACTTATGCCCCCTTTGAAAATAATCTATTACATAACCTTTACTATTCAGATTAAGTCATATAGTTAGATGTTTTCAAATCAGGGAAAGATAGATATTTTATAACTATTTGATAATGCTGAGAATGTAATGATCTTGGAACTATAGTGGATTACAAAAGTAAGTTAAGTAAGGATTGTTAAGTAAGGATTGCAAAACAATTAATGTTTGATAACTTGGTAATATTTTTAATTGTAGACTAAATGTAGAGCAGGTAAAATAATTGAGAAGAGTCATGGAAAGAAATAAGAAATACAGGTGTATTCAAGAGTTTAAGATTGTTTGTGATCAAAGGAACTAATATGTAAAATATACATATTTTAAAGTTACTTGATTCAAAATTGACATAAATCTGCTATAAATAGGTAATGTGCTGTTAGTGAAATGAAGGAAAAATTGATAGATCAAATATAATACTACTATTAGCATAAGGTCAGTTATGACATATTTACCAAGGAAATTAAAGGGAAGAAAAAATAGCATTTTCAACAAATGGTGTCCATACAATTGGATATACACATGCAACAAAATAACTTCAACTTTGAACCATACACAAAACTAACTTGAAATGAATCAGATCTAAATTTAAAATCTATAACTGTATTTGTAGAAGCATCTATAAATGCTTCTGCAACTGAAGAATTTCTCAGGCTAAGAAAACAAACAATAAACATAAGCCATAAGCAAAAAAATGAAAGTCATCCAAATTTAAAATTTCTGCTATTCAAAAGACACTATTTCTTCCAAAGAAAAATAAATGATAGGACACAAATAGGGAGAAAATATTTGGAAAGCACATAAGTGATAAAGGACTGGTAACCAAGACACATAAAAAACATTCATATTTCATTACAAGGAAAAAAACAATGCAATTAAAAGGGTAAAAGACGTGAATGGTACTTCACTGAAGAAGAGACATGACTGGAAAATAAACAAATGAATGTCATAAGACATGAAGGAAATGCAAATGAAAGCTACATATAGATACCACTATAGGAGTATTGGCATGGATCAAATGAATATTAACTGATATTAAGTTCTGGTGAGGAAGAGAAACAACTGGAGTCTCATAAACTTCTGTTGAGAATGCAAAATGTCAAATCCACCTTTCAGAACAATTTGACACATTTTTATAAAGTTAATCATACATTTTCCACACTACCCAGGAATTCTATTCCTAGGTACTTAACCAAGTCATGGGGTTTCTTTGAATTGCTTTTAATGAATGATCAGGTAGCTTGTACAATGACGACAGGTACACTAACCTTGAGAATAAACATCTGAAAACAAAGGAAACCAATTAATAAATATAGCAAGCAAGAAAGATCAATGGGGATATCTCCTGACATGGTCTCTTGAGGTCATTGTAAAGTTAGGATTTATAACTGCAGGTTTCCCAATGTATTTCAGAAGGAAAATTACATTTATAGTGCAAGTGCACTAAGATGAAGTTTTCCCAGCCTTCGACCCCAGAACTTGCATTACTGTAGAACTGACTTGTAGATGAAGTCCCCCTGAATGAGATGGTTGCCATAACAATTCTGGAGAAGACCAACTAAGATCAAAAACTCTCTTGCCTGACGTGATAGAGGAGTTAAACCTCTGGCTGGTAAAGACTGCAGAAGGTGGATCCCAGTTATCCCCACAAACATTAAAGAATAATAAACTTGTTTCTTTCTTTCTTTTCTTGTGGTTACTAGGGATTGAACCAAGGGCTTTTCAAGTGCTAGGCAAGTACTTCACCGACTGTGCTGCATGTCCCGCAAACAGTAATAACTTTGAAAGTAGCAGAGTTTTTTCTTTGTTCTCTGCTCAGAGATGACCTGCTCTTTCTCTTGAGAGTGTTCTTTGCTTGAGCTGTACTTTACTTTCACTCATAATAAAATTCTCTTGCTTAATTTTTATGTCTGACTTTAAATTTTCTTTTGTTGGGACACAGGAACTGAGGTTTGTTTGGAGCTTCAGCTCTCCATTCTCCTGTGACACATCCAACTAACTATGTTAACTTAGAAGACACTGGATCCAAAAGATCCCTTCTCATTTGAGTGGAATGTCTACACATCTCTCCTCCCCAGCAGCTTTTTTGCCTTAGGGGGCATTTGCAGATCTGGCTATAGACTGGGGATCAGGCTTGCTTTAATCGGGCTGTGCTCGAGTACAGATAAGCCTGTGGGGGTTTGGATGGCTGCTTTTTTTTTTGGTGTGGCAGTTTGGAATCTGGACAGGACTAA
Source organism: Geosciurus inauris (assembly GCA_004024805.1). Classification (NCBI taxonomy): domain Eukaryota; kingdom Metazoa; phylum Chordata; class Mammalia; order Rodentia; family Sciuridae; genus Geosciurus; species Geosciurus inauris. Next base: position 5,719 of record PVHX01012186.1, on the reverse strand, counting down.
GTGCAAGGTTGCCAATTCTCTTCTGCTGAACTTTTGCCAAGGGCTGAGTTATGAAAGGGTTTGGATGGGAATGAGGAATGAAATTCTGTACAATTGGACAGTGCTTAAAAGTCAAAGTCCTGGCATAGAGAAGGACAGTCAATAACACCTGACAGATTGTATCCTTAGGATCTTGAAACCAGCATGAAAATGAGGTGTGATTCAAGCTGCAACCCATCTTTGGATATACTGAATTCCTGATTGGATTAAAGTGACCTATCACTCTAGGTATCTGTAAATAAATGCACATAAAAATCAGGTATGTGTCATTCTGGACACAGTGTTTGGCATATAGGAAAAAATTGGGAGAGATCACAGAACAGGATATGTGATCCAAGGCAAGAAAATGTGGCCCAAGGGGAAAAAGCAAATGAGGACCAACTATTACAAAACTCATAGTTAAAGTTAGAAAAGGACTTTGGTGTTACTACTATAAACATATCAAAGAACATGGAGAAAAGTTTAAATATATTGCATGAAAAGACAAAAAATGGGGAGGAAAGTTGCATAATTTTCAGAAGGGCAACACTGAGCTGGATGGCAGACATTGCAATAGAATCATGGAAACCAGAAAATAAAACTACTACCTCTTTCATGTGATAAAAAGTTTTGCTGATTATATTTCTATAAACAACAAAAATTTATTTGAACAACCAAAATGCAATAGAGAAGTTTCAAAATACAGAAATTGAAAGAAATTATCATCAACAAAGTCTCACTACTATAAATATGAAAAGCCCTTTAAATAGAATATTAATAATTCCAGAAGGAGACAAGAAAATTTAGGAAGAAATACAAAACACCCCAAACTGAAAATTATGCAGGTTTCTATAAATAATGTCAATAACTATTAAAGAAACAATAGTGATAATGTCTTATATATTTTTCATCAAAAATTTACATATACTCACCATAATAATTAATAATACACCATTTTGTTATGTAGTTCAATGAAATTTTAAACATAGATTGTGTAACCATGACTACAAATAGAATATGGAACAATTACCCCACTAAATAGCCTCATGTATTTTAGAATCTTTTGTATGTTCAAGATTCAGTTTTTTGTTGATTGGATTCTACTACACAACATCTATGGTGTTAATATTAATAGTCCCGACAATGCTAAGCATAGGGGAGTTTATGCTGCAATTGAGGCTCTCATACATTCCTGCCAGTATTGGAAAATTGTAGGACTATTTTGTAAAAGTACTCAGAAGTTTCCACTCATCTAACTTTATAATTTATATAACCCAGAAATTAATGTGAATATCAAAAAAGTCATGAAACATTTCATACTATCACTCGTAATGACTCCATCCTGGAAACCAGTGAATGCCATCAACAGGTAAATGGATAAACTGTAGGATTCCATTTAACAGAAATGTCTAGAAAGGACAAATTCATAGAGACAGTAGGTGAAGGGTGTCCAGAGGGGAGAAGTTACAGGGACTGTTTTAGTCAGCTTTTTCTCTGCTATGATTAAAGGACCCAACCAGAACAATTTTAGGGTAGAAAAAGTTTATTTGGGGGCTATGGTTTGAGAAGTCTCAGTCCACATGCAAGCAGTCTCTATTCCTTGGGGCTCGAAGTGAGGCAGGACATCATGGCAGAAGAGTGTGGCAGAGGGAACCAGCTCACATGATGACTGGAGAGCAGAGAGACAGAGACTCTACTCTCCAGATACAAAATATATACCCCATAGCCCCCAATGAAGCACTTCCTCCAGCCACACCTCACCTGCCTCCAGTTATCACTCAATCAATCCCATCAGGGATTAACTCACTGATTAGGTTAAGGCTATAACTCAGTCATTTCTTCTCCAAACCTTTCATTGTCTCACACATGAGGTTTGGGGGACATCATATCTAAACCATAACAGGAGCTGACAGCTAAAAGGTATGGAATTTCTTCCTGGGGTGATGAAAATGTTTTAAAATTAGATAGTGATCATAGTTGCACAACTCTGAGACTATACTCAAAACTTCTGCATCAGCAATTTTAAAAAGTGAATTTCATAGTAGTAAACTTTATCTTAATAAAGGTATTGAAAAACAATGTTATAATAAAAAGTATTGAATGAACTACTGATGTGACTAGCCACAAACTTACCTAAAAATATAGAAGAAGCTAGAAAAAGAGAATGCATACCATTGAACTTCATTTATATGAATTCAAAAAGAGGCAGAACATGGAGGATGGCAAGTCAGAATAGACAGGAAAGGTGACAGAGGAGAAAGAGCCAGCCAGCCCTTTTGTGGATCTTAGGTTAAAGTTTTGTGTTTATCTGTTTGGTGATTACCTGTAAATATTTCTGAGGCACATATAAAGGATTAATATACTTTCTGTATGTGTAATATCTATCAAAAAAGCACAGCTTTTTACATTGTGCAATTTCATTGGGAATTATATAACTTGTTCTTTTCAGTAGTTATATGATGTAGCTCCAATGCTTAGACAAGGATTGCTTTTCTTGACCTGAAAAGCATTTCTGTATTTATCAATAGTGGTTTACTTGGAAAAAGTACGATGTTTTACTCTTGTTGCAACCTTGATGAGATAATGACTAAGGGAAAAATAATTATTAGGTAAAGCCTGAGGGTTTTCATTTGTTTCTCTGGTTAATACTTTTACTGTAGCTCTATTTGTAACATTTCCAAAGGAAAAACAATTACAACATATGACTAATGCACAATACACTATGCTTAGAACATTATAAATGAAAATTATTCTACAAAATACAACTGGAGGAAAAGGCATGGAAATATAAGTCTGTAGTAACATATTAAAAATATATATAGTAATCAGTGCTGGGTAGAATTTTTCAAAAGTAATTCAAATGCTAATGCATCTGGTCAAATCTTTCAGCTGTGAAATGAGTGGACCTGTTTTTGTTGTTTGCTCTGCCAGATTCCAATTTCTTTCGGCTGAGAAAATCCTTTTATGAATTAATAAAAGCTTTCCAGACTGAAAGTAGGGGGATGTACAGCTTAATGGCTAGAATGGGTTGCCAGGATTTTGTAATTTTGACAGTTTGTTATGACTAGAACAATGCTCCGACATACTGAACTTTAATGTTGAAATGTCAGCTTCCCATGAGCAGTTGGACAGCCAAGCCCACACCTGCTGGCTCTTAGAAGAGTGTCATTTACACCCACCTTGGGCAAGTAAAATTTGTAAAGTCAGTGTTATGACAATAAGAAGCAGTTTTCAACTTCCAAACAGGATTAAAACATTTACAAATAAATCCTTGCTCAATTCCAAACATCCTCCATTTTCAACATTTGAAGCAAAGCAGTGAAGAGGCTAAAAATTGGGGAGGAAAACACCATATAACCAATTGTATTTTATCTTGATTTCAAGTCTTTTCAAAGAAATGTGTGCTTCTCTTGGAAAATATCATAATTTCTTGAGTCATTGCTCTTCATCTTGACCCATATGTAGTACATAAATTTTAATTTGCATAGCTAAGGGTGACCCAAAGCAGCTTGATAGGAAAGTCAAGCCACCAAGAATAAAATGCTTCCCATGGCACTTCTAGAATAACCTCATTAAAGTCCTCAATTTAATCCATGAGGCGTTAGAAGAACTAATGTGACTAATGGGTAAATTGTTATTCTCAAGAGATTTGCAATAATTTTAAATAGGATTATGTCTATTAATATAAGTATACAGTTTTTTTTTTTAACAAGTTAACCATTACTTCTTCTTGTGTACTGTCATTTTTATTTACTTGTTCTTAGAAACTATCTTTGAAGGAAACAAACAAATAGGAAATACATTTTGAGAGAATGAGAACACATAAGCTATCCCAGCAATTGGTCTTACTCTGTGAATCCATAGTACTTGAATATTTAATTCAGAGCCATGTGATAAACTGTAGAAATAAGTATTCTTCGACTAATATTTTGGTAAATAACAAATCCTATTTTTGCCATGAATCCATTGAAATTTCTTCTTGACATTTTTTGAATATCCATATTTATAATATACCAAAGGACATTTCCAGGGTCATTCTTATTTAGGGAAGAACAACAACTTAAAGGAGATCGCAATATAATTGCAAAATAACTTTTTATGTCATCTCCAATTTTATACATTAGTTCCTAAATAATGTATTTTTTAAAACAGTCTTTATTTACTTATTTATTTTTATGTGGTGCTGAGGATCAAACCTAGTGCTTCACACATACAAGGCAAGTGCTCTACCACTGAGCTACAACCTCAGGCCCAAGTAATGTATTTTTTAAAATAATTTTTTAGTTGTCAATGGACCTTTATTTATTTATATGTGGTGCTGAGAATCGAACCCAGTGCCTCACACATGCTAGGCGAGCACTCTACCACTGAGCTATAACTCCAGCTCCCAAGTAATGTATTTTTAAGATCCATTTTCCAATGGTGACAGGAGAGGGCATTATTAATTCTCAAACATTCAATTCAGATTCCCTCTAAATGACTACCCTTTTCCTATATGGTCACTCAGTTTGCATAATGAAGTCAGGAAGAAGTGATTGAGTTGTAACCACTTGTTATAAAAAGATGAATACAGTAGAAGGCAAAGAATACGGCTTATGACAAATTAAACAGAACACCAGTGTTCAATATCCTAAGGGATATTCAGCTGGTGTTTAATGCATAATGGATAGGGTGAGTTTCTCTGGAAAAAGTATTAAATGAAATTCATGGAATACAGAATCTACTAGACAACTTAAAAATGAAAATATCACATTGTTTACATTGTATCCCTTGATTATATGTGAAATCTTAGATGTGACTCATGACCAAGAATTTGTTGAAGTTGTGAACTGGGGTTGGTTATTATCCTGTTTAATGGCAACTGTTTAAGTATCTGTGATCTTGGCAGTGGAGATTGTCAAAGTGTACTCAAGAGAGGTGAGAAGATAAATGAAGAAACAGATAAAACATGGCTAGTCCTTTCAAGTTTGCTAAAATGCTTCATTGGTTTAGTTACGTTGGTATTTACTTTTGCTCTCATATTTGTATTTTTTCCCTATAATCATATTTGGTAGAATGTGATCAAAGATTTTCTTCTCTAATATGAAGAAAAAAATGCATGGATTTTTCTTTTTTGTTTGCAGTGGTTTTCTCTATAATATCTTAACGACTTACCATAAGAAAAGCACAAGATACAGAATATTTTAAATCCTGATTTGATACTTTATTTATTTATTTTTTAGTTTATTTAATTGCATTTCAAGTCATAGCACATATATAGAGCTCAGTTTTTCCATTTCTCTGGTTTCAAACCAGATAAAGTTACACCAATTGTGTTTTCATACATGCACCAAGGGCAGTGATGACGATCTCAATCAACCATCTTTACTATACCCATTCCCCTTTCCTGCCCCCCGCCTCCCCCATGTCGAGTCCAGTGTTCCTCTATTTCTCTTATGTTTCCCATTCCCACCTCCCTTATTCATCAGCATCCACTAATCAGAGAGACCATTCGGCATTTGATTTTTTGGGATTGGCTTACTTCACTTAGCATAATGCTTTCCAATTCCATCCATTTGCCTTCAAATGCCATAATTTTATTCTCTTTTATTGCTGAATAATATTCCATTGTGTATATGTACCACAGTTTCTTTATCCATTCATCTATTGAAGGACATCTGGGTTGCTTCCACAGTTTTGCAATTGTGAATTGTGCTGCTAT
>PVHX01012185.1:0-60494 GCA_004024805.1 Geosciurus inauris | reverse complement strand
ATCCTGAATTCATGTTCTATCATTTCTTCAGCTGTAGTGACCATGGATTCTGAAGAATCTTGGTTTGTTTGAATCATTTTCTTCCCTTGTTTTTTCATGATGTTTGTGTGTCTTTCTTTCTCTGTTGATCCACGTTGTTACAGTTTTTACACCTATATGTGTATATATTCCCTGCAGGATTTCAATACACTCTTTTATAGGGAGGAATCACTATTGGTTGATCACAATACAGGGAATATATAGATTCAAACCAAGTAGCTCCTAACAGCTCCCAAATACATTTACAGATTAGTCACAATATACAGCAATTATGAGTTCTTTTACAATCTACTATGTAGCCAATAAGTTTGAACAAGGGTCTATAGTTCCTATTGGTGGGCTAGGGACAGTGGAGGGTGGGGTGTAGGATAGAGTATTGGGGTAGTAGGAAGTGAGGATATGGTTATTAGATCTTAGAAAGCATGAAAAAGGAATCCAAGGGAGGCTGACTATTACATGAGAGGGTGACAGTGAGTTGGGGAGGACCAGTAGGGAGGAAGAAATGAAGGGTACAGCAAGCAATGACAGCAAGAAAAATAAAACATATGTAAGTGGGATAAACAGGACTATCTAGTACCCCTCCAGTACTCGGTTCAGGAATCCCAATCTACTATATCCCACTGTAAAACAAATCTTTGGATTCACAACTGTTGGGGATTAGAGGATAGGAGAAGAGTGGGAGAGAAATGAGGGGAGGATAGAGAAAGAAAGGAAAGAACAGAGAAATAAAGCAAAAAGATTAAGCAATAGAAATATTAGGAGAAAAAGATAAAGGATAAAATGCAAAGTGAGAGTACAAGAGCATAGAAGGAAAAAGGGGAAGAAGGAAAAAGAGAGAGAGAAAAAACCGAAGGAAAAAAAACTCAAACAAACAAAAAAACAAAACAAAAAAACAAAAAACAAACTCTCAATATAAAAGAACAAAGACTCTCAATGTGAATAGACAGGTATGTTTCCTTTCACCTCCAGTAGGTGGCGTTGTTCATTGCTTGCTGGACTTACTCCGCTGGTGTTTTGAGTGTGGGTTTCACAACCTGGTTAATTTCTGGGTCGCTGGTGAAGCCGTGCGTTGAAGATTACACAGAGTTGCTTTCCAATGTCCCCCTTAGACTAGGCTCCCCGAGGCTCGCGGTAGCAGTCTCCAATCTCCTGTTGTCTGGGCCCCCGTGGAAGTTACTTTTAGCAGATCTGCTCCCTCTACTGCTTTGTTCCTCAGGCACTCTGGGACGGAACTGGGGCAGACCCAAGCCTCCTTTGTGGAGCTGCCTTCGCTGGTGTCTGTGGTGCAGCGTGTCTCTTACCCTGAATTTGTGCTCCCCAGTGGCTGACGGCTGGGGCCATGGGTCCACGCGAGCTTGCTGTGGATCCTGTGTGGTTGGTTGGGCTCTGGAGCCAGGTTTCTCGAGTAGACAGCCCCCGCCCGAGGCGAGCCCTGAGTTGGGGCTCGGAGCCCAGCCGAGCTTCTGGGGTTGCACCTCCCCGCAGCCGCTTTCAGCCACTGCTGCTGGAGACACGCTGTGGCACTGTCTGCTTGCCCTGCTTACACGCGAAAGTGAAATTTCCTGTGAGGGTGGCTGTAGGTTGCTTCCGAAAAGCTGGGTGGAAGAAATTTGTACCGCAAATTTTGATCTTTTGTTTGGCGAGACTGGACGCTGCGTCTGTCTAAGCCGCCATCTTGCCCCGCCTTCCGTAAAATAATTTTAAAGTAAAAGGAATTTGAAGTGGATACGAATTTGATTACCAGCTCTAGTGATGTGAATAACTCACTGTAGAACACTAGTTCTCAAAAACAAGTAAATAAATCACCCAGGGAACACTTAAAAAACAATGCCATTGTATGACCCAGACTAAGTCAGAATATCTGGAGAGTGGAACCCAGAAAATAAGTATGTAAAGAAATAGTCTGGGTGATTTGAAGTTATAGACAGGTTTGAAAACCACTGCCTTTGAAGTTTGCTACTCAAAGTATGGTCCCCAGAGTGACAGCTTCAGCATCACCTGTGAGCTTGTTAGAAATGTAAAACCTGAGGTCTCTCTTAAGACCTAGTGATTCAGAATCTATGTACTTTAACAAGTATGCCTTGTGATTCTTATGCATCTTCAACATCAAGAAACCTGGACATTGAGTAAATGATAGACATCAGTTGTAGGACTGTATTTTCTTTTGTGCTGGAATCATAGCCATGAATTAGGGTGAGATCTAAATGGAAGAAGAGTGAGATCCACATAATCTTGGATGGCCAGAGATACTTGGTGACACACAAGTGCTCTAGATTTAGGCAAACTTTAAGGACTTTCTTGGAAGTCACACATTCTTCCTTACTGATATCTTAGTATTGTGAATCTAATGCCCTTCCACCATCTAGTTATAAATTACTAGGAGTTGTCACTACGTACACCTGTAGCAACTAGTGTTAAGATGGTTCCACTATCCTGTCACTTGGCCTATATGCAGTCTGTCTCATAATGTTTCCTTCCATTCCATAGTACTCTCCAGTATAAATTACTCTCTATATATTATCTCATTTAAGCCTTAAAATAGCACTTAATAGCTGATGAAACAGGTTTTGAGAATCTACCGACTTGGGTTCTCCAAGAACCAACAGTTGGGGAATGTTAAAATGGGATTTCTACTATGGTGCTGAATCTAATTTCAGAGTTTTTATTCCTCAATATATTACTGTGCTTGGGGGTTGGGCTAACTGCAGTTGATGCATTGTATCTTTTTCCCTTTCTATGAGATGAGAAAGTCTTAAGTAGCTCAAATAATATTAGGTTGTAGAGCTAACACACAATACAGATACTTAATAAAGCCTTGCTTGATAAAGCTATTAAAAACAAACTTTTATTGTATAAAGAATTATGAACATGGCAACTATGTTTGTGTTTTGTTTTTAAGATGGAGAGATGCTTGTGGGGAAAAGAATTTGTCAGGAAAATAGGAGGGGGAAAGAATAAAAATAAGCAGAATTTATGCCCCAGGAGTGTCTTAAATTGGGATGGAGACTTTGACACAAACACATGGGAAAGACCTAAGAATATTTTAAACACAATATTAAACAGTGCCAATTAGTACTAATGCAGTATCACTAAGTATAATTGCCAATAGGACAATAAAAAGACCTGAAGGGTTTTTCCAAAGGTAGTATGCACTCTCATAAAAGCTATGTCTTTTTCCAAGTAAAAATTCTAGCTCTGTACATCCTCATGTGTAGAAAAAAAAAAAAAGAGAGAGAAATACATTGCTAGGTTACGAAGTCATTAGAATATCATTTGCTCAACTATTTCATATAAATTATTAACCTTAGGGCACAGACTTCTGCTTTTTCTATACAGAGTACTGTATGTTCACTGTTTTCTTCAGTTCATTCACTTCCATTATGTATTCCTTTTCCTTTTAAATTGACTATCTTTTGACAACTTTATATATCACTTGATTACTGAACTAGCATAGAGCATGCAATAGAAAGATACTGTGCTCTGTATCATTTATTAATTTCTACTCTGCAGCTTGAGTAAATTTAAATCCTTCTAGCCAGAGGAATCTTCTTGGCTTCCCTATTATATAAGCACTTTAATAAAAATATAAAACCTTTTAGGTTTTCAGAAAGCAGGTGTGTCAGAAGATAATATGCTGTCCAAAAGTGCCTTAAATCATTCATCAGCTTAACTTTTTAAAACCTGCTATACCTTTACACACATCAGAATGTTTTATGATCTAAGACAGCAACTTTAATATTTTAAACATTACTTTTACTCTGAGAAGTCTAATCTAGAACAATGTGCTACTTCTCATTGCAGAGTTTCAAATTGCTTATGCTTAGTAGACTAAATTTTCCATTTTGATTTATCATTGTGTGAGTCAAAAACTTTTAATTGCTTTCCTATAAGATAAAGGTTTATTCATTTCAATTTCAGAAATAATTCATGAGGCCTCATGAATATGTATATCCTATCTTATGTAGCATAACATTATTAATCAGATTTTTCTCAAAGTAGCATCATAAATTAAATAAAATGAGATTTAGAAGATATAATTGATTACAAACAAAAGGATTTATAGAAAATAATTTTATCCTTCTTGGTTGTTTTAGGAAATGCATTCCAATTGTCAAAAGATAAGGTCAATTCTCACACTTAGCACACTGTTGTTACTTATTGTTTTTTCCCAAAGTTATGTTGTTTTGTGGAAGTGATAGAACTAAAGATATAAAATGGACCTATACAATATGTATGCCTAGAAGAAAATAAATACATTTTTAAAGTATGATATTATGTGTATATATATATGTTTGTGTTGTCTAAAATATCTCACTATTCTCCAAGGTAATGGTACTCACTATAAAATAAACATGTTTGTATTTGTAAAATGCATACTTTGAATTCAGAATTCTCTTTCTGTAGTTGAAAATCAAGTCTATACTGACCCCTGTAATTGTACTGTAAAACTCTTCCTTATGATTAAACTTTGAATAACTTTGAGTAGAAAAACAGAAATTTGGCTTTCTCTTGTACCTCATTAGCTGTTCAGAGGTAAGTAGGAGTAGATATCATTTTAATTATTTTGATTACCATTAATCTCTGATATACCATCTGTCATGGTTTGGATTTAAATATATTCCTCAAAGAGCTCATGTGTTAGGCAATGCAGAAATATTCAGAGGTTAAAAGATTTTATTATGAAAACAGTAACCTCATCAGTGGATTAATTCATTTGATAGGTTAATAATTCAAACAGACCCTTGGGTAGTAACTGTGGGCAGGTGGGGCATGTCTCAAAGAAGTAGGTCATTGAAGGTGTATCCTTGAACTATATCTGTCGCTGGTCCCTTCCCCCTTCCTGTTTCTTAGTCCAGGAACTGAGCAGCGTTCCTTCTCCACACCCTTATGACCAGGATGTTCTGCCTCATCTCAGAACACAGAGCAATGGAGTCGGCTGACCATTGAGTGAAACCTGAAACTATGAGCCCCCAATAAATATTTCCTCCTCTAAACTGTTCTCATCAGATATTTTGGTCACAACAATGAAAAGCTGACTAACACACTATCCTAAATACACACAATAACACATGCAGAGAGATGTTCAATAGCATGGTGACAATGTATTTCAACAGTCAAGAGAGGTAAAAATATTTTTATCTAATATTCAGAGGAAATAACTAATATAAAGTGTATTCATGTTGATGACCTGAATGTATTACCTTCTTAAAAGTCACTTCATTGTTTTCATCTATTATAGTATAGGATAATGTAGTGAGGTCTCTTTGTATTAAAAGATCTAAATTGTTTATTTTTCCCCCCACCCTTGCCTTCATGTTCAGGAAACTTGTGTTTCACCATTCCAGCTTACTCATGCTGAGAATGAAAACTGAGAACTGTCCCCAAAGCCTTAGTAAGAGCCAGCAAAGATTTAAAAATACCTGAATTGTAACAGACCTCTGCATAGCACAGCCTGGGTAACTCTACATATGTATATTCCCTGGGTTTTGTTTCTATAAAGAAAGTTCCTGTAGGGCCAGTGGAGGCAGGTTTGATTTGCTGCCTTCCCAGTTTGGGCCAAACTGCAATTCAATTCATTTTTTCCTTCTTATATCATTTTATTTTATTTTTGGTGTGGGCAGGTGACTGAATCTAATCTTTCATGGGTTATCTTCCAGGGTTATCCTCAGCAAGACCCCTGGCCTGGGGTGCTGGTAACAATAATATTTGTTAGAAAATCCAGTATCATTTTTCTTCTTAGTTCATCTATCTTACTAATTGGCCATAATAAAATTACATAACTCAAAGGAGCTGTCTCCTTTGTTTGTTGTAGAGAAATTTACACACTAACTTCAGTCATTTGGCGACTTCACTCATTTTTACCAGTTGAAGGAAATTCTTCTAGTATGTAGCCCCCCATTAATGATTAATAAGTTTGAAGCAGAATTGCTGCCTAAGGATTTTACAAGGCTAAAAGTTTTAGGATTCTTCAAAGAGTAAGGTATCGTAGAAACATAAATCTTGTTTACATAACTAGTGAAATATGGACCCTTTGGAGATAAATGCGCACTTACAATTTTCTTCTTTCCTCCCTCCCATCCTTTCAATCTTTCTTTTGTAAACTTCTCAAGAAACTATCAAAGGATGACACCTAAGAAGTTATTGGTTAATAAAAGTATTAATGATTATTATTTTTTAAACTGTGGATTTTTTTGTTTTACTCTGAACTTTAGAATCCTCCATGTTCTAGGATACAAGTCATTGATTAGCTAAGTAGCTACCAGTCTTAGAAAATATTGAACAGATTGTTCATCAAGGAATCTTTAAAATCTGTGGTGATTTGCCATTCAGTGTGCCTTGGAGTTCTGAGTATGAATATGAGGGTGGAAACGAGCTTCGACGAATAGATTTAAAATAAAAAAAGAAGCATACTAGGATACCAAGCATCATAGTGTGTGTATGTGTGTGGAGGGTTCAGCTTCATCAATGAACAGAGAAATGAACTCTTGTATTCAAAGAGGATAACCATGTTATTAAAGGCATGTTATAATAGAATTCTAGAACTAAAAGGCAGTTTAAAGATTTCTTGGATCTTAGTTCTATGGCTTGGCAATAAAATCCTACAGGGCTTTGATATTCAGTTTGAAGAATATTGGTTTAATGAAACACTAGAGTATTTTGTTTTATTTAAACTACAGGACTCCTCGGCACCTGTAATTTGTTCACAAACATAGTGAACTGGCAGAATAAATACTTGTATTAGTTGAGGCTAAACATCTCATAGGTTTTCTGAGGTTTGCCTCCCACAGAACACAATTTGAGTGAGCATTAATCAGGTCAAAGTTCTTTTTCTGCCTAATGCGGACATAATAACATCCTGACTGAGATGGCCTTAGCATTTCCCTCAGGTTGAATAAACTTTAGACAGCTTTCTGCCTGACCCTAAGCCCCTGGTCTTTCTTTTCATAGAGCATTTACTTTCATAATTTGCAAATGTAAATTCTTTCTCTGCTCCTTTGAGAAATAAATCTTCTCTCAGGCTCTTACCTGTATTATAGCCCAGAAATGTCTTTCTGAAGAACCTGGGATTCATCCAGTTGAAATATAATCATCAAGGCAGGTAGATCCTTCAGTTTCTATGCAAAGGTAGGAACCTGACTTAGCAAACACATGGTATCATTGCATTGCCCAACCTCCCATTTTTTCCACTAACCTATCCTAGCTTTTAAAAATGTACTAGCCTTTTATTATAAGGGAATTGAGTTCAATCTCTCTTCCCTATTGCAATCATTTTGAATAAAAGTCTTGCTAGACTTTTTTGTTGACAATCCCTAGGTGGTATAAAACATCACAGAATCATCACGGATATTAATAATTCTAAATACCCATTGCAAGTTTATTTTACTAAATGCATTAATGTGGATGATATATATGTGTGATGTGTATGTGTGTTTGTGCGTATGTGTATGCATGGATTTGCTAAGAAATACATATTAAAGATGGTATGATTTGTCCCATCTTTGATTTTAGGACATTTTGTCTTTTCTCTATTCATTTGTTTCATAGGGGAACAACAGAGAGCAAGAGAGAGAGTACGTGAGAGAGAAAAAGAGAGAGAGAGAATGGGGGGGGAGAGAAGAGAGAACCTAGTATAAGCTCTAAATGTTTTATTCACGTAACATTATTCAGGAGAACTATTTTAAAAGTCAGCTTTAGAGATGTTCTCTCATGCCTGTTATAATAAGAAAAGGTTTGTTTCATTTTGTTTCCTGGTGTATGGTCTGCTGAGAAACAGAAACAATTTTAAAGCCATCTTCCAATTAAAACCAGAAATAAACCCCAAAGGCAGACATATATACATTAGATTTCAATAAATAGTTTTCTCTAGTTTAACAAAGCAACTTCAAGTTTCCTGCAGCTGTTTTCTTTTTTATGACCTAATTTGTATTGGGTTATCTACTCATATTCATTCTCCCTAAATCAGAGTTTAATTCTCAGTCTCATTCGGAGGATTCGAGCAACTTTCAGACAAAGCATTGGACTTCATCCCGACCATATGTCTCATCCACAGCCCAGTTGTGCCAGGGCAGTGGGACAGGTTGCGAACAGGCCAAAGAGAGTGCCCAGAGACAGCATAGAAGACATATGGTTTATTGAGAAAAACTTGTATGAGGTTAGAGATTACTCCAAGAAGAGTTCAGTGGTGACAGGCTGACAGATAGTGCCTCTGTCCCTCAAGGTACTTCTGCAGGCAGTGCCTCTTCTTCCTCATGGTATTTTGTGCAGTGGTGGCCAGATGAACTAGTGACATGTATTTTTTCCACAGTGCCCTTAGTTCCATACCTGTCCCCACTTCGGGAGGGATTTTATCTTTTAGGCTGCAGAAGCAGTGACATCACCAGCATGAGCTTGCTTGGTTTGTTTGAATGACCAGCATCTCAAGAAGCAACTACCCTGGCATATAGGAAAGTGGCTTTCTACAGATAACACTGACTTGCCCTGGTTCACAGTGTGCATAAGAGAAAGTCAGTGTCCTTCAAGACAATGTGTTCCTGGACTTTCCAGCCTAGACTTGCTTTAATTGTTCCTGTATCTTGCCTAGGTTTTGGGGAAACTATAGTGGCTGTTCATGGGCCTGGTGTTTTACTGTTCCTCTTTTCTTTGATGATGATGCACCTTATTACCTTATTTTTAACCTCTGTAGACAAGAAAATGAAGGACTAATGTTAGTGTTTGTGATAAGTTATATGATACCTGAAGATACTTAACACATTGTGTTTTACTTTTTGTCATTTTGTTCTCACAAAACTATGATGGTGTTCTGCCACTGATTTTATATGGAAAATTCTAGGAATTTTAAAATTGATCATTCAGAGAAAAAATTAGAAATTAAATTTCTCTCATTTATCCCAAGGTCCCTAATTATTGAAGACTTATTGTGTGAAAATGATTGTGTGATTGTTTGATCATACTATTTCACATACTAAATTATGGTTCATAATCTGTAAGATAGGACAGCAATTTATTTCCTTTTTGTAGATAAAGAAACTAAGTCTATAAAGTTGTATTTTCTAGGATTATTTGGTTAGTCATTGACATAACTGGTATGGAAACTTCCCACTTAGTCATTTCTATGTTTAACTATTGCTATTTGAAGTTTTATGGAAATTTAATAATACAGGCCTATACATTTTTAAAAAATTGTTAAGAACCTTCTTTGTATTCTTGGATTGGAAAGAAGTCAATTATTTCCCACATCTTTATGACTTTGGTATTAATTAATTAACTAACCTATTCATTTAATAAGCCTTTGCTACCATGTAAGGATTTTTAATGTAAGTGGATGTAATGCATAGGGTGAAAATAAAATGGAAATGGCAAACTTTTTAAATGTTTTGGGAATGTATTAATTACAGTTGTACATAATAGTGGAATATAAATTGCTCTTTCAGTCTCTAATGTTTGCTCTTTCCTTCTCCTCCTCCTTCCTCCTGTATCTCTTCTATTCTACTATTCTTCCTATTTATTTATCATTTTTAAAGTGGTGCTTTATAGACAAACATAAAGATTGAATTCATATGTACATAGTATAATTTTGTCGAGTTCATCTCATATTTTCCTTTGCCCCCTCCTCCTCCCTTCCTCTCAATCTCCTTCCTCTACTCCACTGATCTTCAATTTTCATGGGGCCTATATCTCACTCCATGCTTTTTACCTCTTAATTTACTGTAGTTTATACATATGAGAGAAAACATTCAACTCTCCACTTTCTCAGTCTGACTTAGCTCTTTTAGCCTCATGTTCTCCAATTCCACTCATTTGTCAGCAAATGCCATCATTTCATTCTTCTTCATGGATGAATAAACTCCATTATGTATATATACATGTCCTTCATCCAATCATTTGATGATAAGTATGTGGGCTGATTCCAAGACTTGGCTATTATGAATTAATGCTGCTATAAACATTGATGCTGCTATGTCCTGTAGTATGCTGATTTTAGTATATTGGGATAAATTCTAAGGAGGGGGACAGCTGGGTCATATGGTGGTTCTATTCTTGGCCTATTGAGAAATCTCCATACTGCATTCCAAAGTGGTTGTACTCATTCTTAGTTCTACCAAGAATGTATGAGTGTACCTTCCCCCCCAACATCCTCACCAGCAGGAAATTAAAAACTTGTTATGTGAGTGGAGGAGGAAGGATAAACTCATACCTTCTGAGGTTTTATGCTTCAGAATAAATAAATTTAAAACAAAGACTTCAAAGAAATTGGGAAGAACTTCTGTTCCTGTCTATGACAAAGTATGGGTAATAGAAATTCCTTAAAATCTGTGATTAAATCCCCATTCATGCCAGCAAAAATGATATGGGGAGCCTAGACTTCTGTGCATGCAAGACTGTAAGGAAGTGGCCACCACAATATCCTTCCAGCAGTTGTGTCAAAGGTCAAGTAGGGAGCTGGGACTTTCATCCCTACTTTCCAGTAATGAGGCTTCTTGCTTGTAATCTCAATGAAGGTCATGTGAGCAACTGTAACTTCCACCCTTATTCAGAGATAAAAGGTACCCTTTACTTTCTTGCTGGAGTGATATTTGAGGAGGCCAGCTCGAGATTTAGAATTCTATTATTATCGTGTGGTAACAAGATCATCTTCACAATAGTGTCAGTGGGAAACCATATGGGAAGACAACTAAAGACAGGTCATCAGAGTGAATTTTTAAAAAATCAACCTACTACAATATGCTGTCTAAAAGAAATTTATTTTAAATAAACAATACAGGCATCTTGATAGTAAAAGGATAAAAAAAGATATGCCATGTAAACAGCAATCAAAAAAAGCAGGATTGGCTATCTTAATATCAAGAAAGGTAGACTTCAGAGCATAGATACTAGAAACAGAGAGGGGAAGCATATAATGATAAATTTGCCTATTACCAAAATGACATAATAATTCTTTATGCACAAACTAAAAGGCTGAAAATTATATGATGCAAAAATGGATAAACTTGAAAGGAAAAATAGACAAGCCACAGTTATAATTGGACATGTCACATACTGTCTCCCAACAGTTGATAGAACTAGATAGAAAATCAATAATACAAAAGCACTCAACACACCACAAACAATAGGACCTAATCAACAATTATGGAACATTTCTTCCAACAACATCAGAATGTATATACAGAACATGTATCCAAGTAGAACATATGCTGGGCCATAAAACAAATCTTAAGAAAATTTAAAATAATTGAAATCATGTAGGATATATTATGCTATCACAGTGAAATCAAATTAGAAATCAATAACTAAATATTAACGGAAAAAATATCTAGCACTTAAAAACCAAACATCACACTTGTATTATGAGTGTATAAAAAATTCTCAATGGAAATTAAAAAAAATATCTTGAACTAATTGAAAATGAAAACAAGGCATATCAAAAAGTTTGTGGGGCACAGCCAAAGCTTAGAAAAGAGGAAATTCTCAAACTTGTAATGAAACCTTCCCACCCCAAGAACCTAGAGGAAAAAAAGAGCACAGTAAAACTAAAGGAAGCAGAAGGAAAGCAATGATAAAAATAAGAGCAAGAATCAATGAAATGGAAAACAAAATAACAATAGAGAAAATTAAGGAAATGAAGAGCTGGCTCTTTGAAAAAATCAATACAATTTATAAACCTCTAGAAGGACTGAAAAGACAAATGGAAGACACAAACTCAAATATCAGGAATGAAACAGGATATCTAAGTTTAGGCTCTTCATCCATCAAAAGGATAGCGAGGGAATACTATGAACAACTTGTGCACCTACATGTAAAACTGGGCAATCTGAATGAAGCAGATCAGTTCTTCAAAAACCACAGCCACAACCATGTATATAATGTAAAATAAAACATTGCAATATCTTTATGACTTTTATGGAAATTGTATTCTAATTTGAAACTTACAAAAAAGAAAACAAAAAATCCAGATATTGTCACAGGAGAATTTTACCAAATATTTAAAGAATTAACATCAAGTCTATGCAATCTTTAACACAAAAGAGAAGAAATATGAAGCTGATGTTATACTAATTCTGAAACCAGCGACAATGCAAAGAAAGAAAATTATAATAAATACTCCTCATGCATACCTATTGTATGTCCATAAAAGTATTGAATTTAATAATAACAAAAAATGTATTACATACTATGCCCAAGAAAAATATATTCCAAACAAGCAAATCTGGTTTAATAATTTAAAAAATCAACCAACATAATTCAACATTATGAAAAGCTGTGGAAGAAAATTCACATGATTATATAAACTAATAAAGAGCACTTGACACCACTCAAAACACATTCATGCTTTAAAAAGATACAGAGTAACTTCCTTAATTTAGTAAAGAACATGTTTTTTACAAAGCCTACAGTTAACATTATATGTTTTATTCAAAGATGAGGAGTGAGGCAAGAATGTTTACTCTCACCAGTCTTAATTCATCATAGTACTGAAGATTTCACCAACACAATAAACTCAAAATGGAAAGTAAATCACACTGATACAAAAGGAAGAAATATAACTGTCTCATTTGCAGATGACATGATTAACCATGCAAAAAAATCCCAAGGACTCAACAAAAAGGAATTCCTAGAATTAATAAATGATTTCAAGTTTAAACGATTCAAGATAAACTTATAAAAATGAACTAAATTTTGACATACTGGTAACAAACAACATACACTGAACTCAAAAATACAGTACCATCTACAATTGCAAAGGAGCCAAATAGTAGCTGTATATCTAACAAAATATATGCAAGACCTTATGCTTAAAGCTATATAATAATCATAGAATAAAAGATGATTTAAATAAACCTCAAGTAAATGGAGAGATACATCATGGTCATAGATTAGAGGGCTCAGCACTTTAAAGATACCAGTTTTCCCCAAATTCACCTATAGATTCAACACAGTCCTCTTTTGTAGCTGCATGATCAGGGCATGGATGGTAATAGATGGCATACACATCTCATTCCTTACTTCAGAGGAAATTTCTATCATAATTCACCTTTAAGAGGTTTCCTTAATTTTTAGTACATATCTTTTATCAGGTTGAAGATTTTTCCCTTTATTTCAAGCATGTTAAGTGTTCTTATAATAACTGTATGTTTAATTTTACTGAGTGATTAATCTCCATTAAATGGACAATCAAATACATTTTCTCCTTTACCAAGGTGGTCAATAACACGAATGGACTTTCTGCTCTTAAACCATCCTTGCATTCCTGAATGTTACAGGTTGGCTTCCAAAGGAAGTAGGCTTTGAGAAAGTTCAATATGCAGGGTATTTATTAGGAGTCCCATTAGGAGCAACACCTGTGGAATGGATGGAGAGGCAGGAAGATTGGATTAATGGGAAAGATAAGTTTTGATGCAGACTTTGTATCTTCAGCTGTCTATTAGATGTAGCCCAGTCTTGTAAGGGCATGATCCTGGAAAAATATCTCTCTGAAAATGGAAAAATTTCTAAAGCATTTCAGTTCAAAAAAAAAAAGTCTATTCTCCAAACAGCTAGGGAAACAAATCTTTTAAGGCAATTTGGACTTCACACAAGTCCATCATGATGTATGATCATGATCGATTTTTTGAAAACTATATGGCTGGAGGAATTTACTAATATTTATATTCATAGAGAACCTGCTCAGTAATTTTCATTTCTTACACTATATTTGTCTGGTTTCAGTAATTAAAATCTTACTATCTTCATAAATAAATTGCAGAGTAGTTTGGTTTTTATATTCTCTGAGATAACTTGTATAAAATTAAAGTGATATTTTTATTAACTGGTAGCTAAAACTTTTTGATACATATGTGGCAGAGACTTCTAATAGCACTCATTTTCTCCCTTTTTTAAAAACTATTTTTTTAGTTGTAGATGGACACAATATCTTTATTTATTTTTATGTGGTGCTGAGGATCGAACCCAGTGCCTCACACATGTGAGGCAAGCGCTCTACCACTGAGCCACAATCCCAGCCCCCCTTTTCTCCCTTTTAAAATCAACCTAATTCTTGACAATGTGATCATTCCAGCTTCTGTTTGCTCAGGAGTGGCACTATCAAGAAATTATGGCCAAAGATTGAAAGTGTTATGTGGAATTTTGTGGAAGGATTTTCTAGTAAAAACAAGACTTTCTGTGCCTTCTTCCTTCCTGCTGCAAGAATGCAGATATATTGTCAGGCAGAAGCCTGCTATGGCAGAAAAGAAAGTGACTAGGTCTTTTACATGACAGAATAGCCATCATGAGCTTAAGATCACAGTAACTGAGTTTCTAACTGACATCAACATTGACTTTACATTTATTTTCTTGTTCCACAATCTCTTTGCTCCTTCTACTTGTCTTTCAGACATTTGTTCAGAGTCCGTGTCTTAAATCTTGAAATTCATCTTCTGGAAATTGCTTTAATGAGTGTTTCTTATTAATACAGTTTCAGCCTTTGTTTTAAAACATGAAATTATCCTTCTTATTCTTGGAAATTACATTATCTATGGTAGGTTAGGCATTTTGAAGATTTTATTCTGTTCTCTTTGCTCTTTGGATTCCTTTGTTACCTTTAAGAAGTCTTTTATCAGTCCTTTAGTAGGAAAAGATTTGCTTTGTATTTTTATTTTTTATTTTATTTTATTTTCTGTTTCTAGGGATTGAACCCAAGGCCTCTTTAACTCTCAGCTACATCCCTTGCCCCTTTCATTTTTTATTTTGAGACAGGGTCTTGCTAAGTTGCCTAGGCTGGCCTTGAACCTGCCATCCTCCTGCCTCAGCCTCCTGGGTAGCTAGGATTACAGGTTTGTACTACTGAGTCTAGCAAAAAACTTCTTTTCCCTTGTGGCTTTAAAATCTTCAGTATTTGGGAGTTTTATATCATGGACCTAATTGTATATTTCTTTGCTTGGTATTTATTGCATTCCTGAGTCTGGGGACTCATGTTTTCTATTAATTTCAGAAAAATTTAGCCATTGCCTTTCCAAAAATTGCCTCTCCAATATTTGCTCATCTGTCCTTTAAAACTCAGAATATATATGTGTGATTCCTATTTAATCTTCTATGCCTTTCCATCTCTCATATATGAAATAAGATACCACTTTGTGTCTCTGGACAGCTTTTGGGTAATGTTTTTGTTTCGTTATTCTCTCCTCTGCTCTGCTATTCAGTTCATCTCATTTGTGTGTGTGTGTGTGTGTGTGTGTGTGTGAGAGAGAGAGAGAGAGAGAGAGAGAGAGAGAGAGAGAAACAGAGAATTTTAAGTATAACATTTTTTTTCATTTGAGGACATTCTATATTGGCTCTCTTTCATATCTAACTGATTATTTTTTATACTCTTGTGTTCATTGCTCAGGTTTTCAATTCATTTTATTTCTACAAATTTTGAAATATGCAAATAATCTGTGCCTTACAATCCTGGGGCACTTCCTCTTTACTTCTAGAAGGTGCCATTCTTCTATGTTGCTTCTGTTAACTCTCCCTGGCACTTGTTTCCTGTTGTAAAAGTTAATGTAGCATTTGTGGTCCCCTAGTATTCTTGTCTGAATAGGTAGGAATCCTATTGGACTTGGATGAAAATGTGTACTAATCCAGAGAGGATTTGCATTTACTTTACCCATCTTCTGAGCTGTTATGAACACATGTTAAATTAGCTTCTTAATTTAGAGTTTCCTGAACCATGCAGATACTAAAATGCAAACCCCAAATCCAATGACAATAAGATTGCGATTGTGAACACTTGAAAGATTTCTCAAAGAAAAATATCTACTTTGTCTCAACCTAAAACTCTCTTGCTACCTCTTTTTGTCAGCAGAGAGATTTTTTTTTCTAGCGTACCTTTCACTTAGAGCAGATTGAATTTAATTTTTTCTCTAAAGAAGCACCTGCAGGTTTCAGATCCTAGTCCCAACTCTCCATCTTTATAAGAGCACTTGTTTCCTCTTCCAACATGAGGTCATTAAAAAATGAAGTTTCAAGAATCAACCCATATTCCCAGGGCAGCCAGTGGGTCTGCTGATTCTATTTATAGTCCACATGCATTTCCCTTAATTTTGTGCAAGTGCAACTTTGCATTTAAATGTAGGTTTCTAGCATTTCTGGGGTTTTGTTGTAGTATAATTTTTTAGAATATAGAAAATTTCTAGAATATAGAATAATCTGTTCAATTTCCTGAAGTCACCCAGTCTGATTTAAAGTCCCAATCTCTATTGTTCCCTTATCATTCTACATAATCTGTCATTGTACCTAATCACATTTTTTTCTATTTCTTTTTGTTTGATAATTTTTGGCTTGTCTTTATCTCTTGTTAGACATAGAACTAATGCAAGAAAACTAGGGTTTCCTTCTCATACATACCTCTTTAGTCGGGCACAATGGCACATACCTATAATCCCAGTGACTCCTGAGGCTGAGGCTGAGGCAGAGGGATCACAAGTTCAAAGTCAGCCTCAGAAACTTACCAAGGCCATCAGCAACTTAGCAATACCCTATCTCAAAATAGAAATAAAAAATAAAAAGGGCTGGGAATATTGTTTCGTGAGTCAGTGCCCCTGGGTCCAATCCATATTACAAAAAAAAGAAGAAATTTGAAATCTGTTTTCATGTCTCTTAGTTTATTGACGTTTTCAGTGAAGACAATGGAAAAACTTTGAAAACTCATGGTTCCCCTACAAACCTTAGCTAAAGGATGGTAAGGGATAATTTTAGCATCCCTCCTTCTATAGGGGTAAATATGGGTCCCCATGATCCTATTGCCTCTCTTCCTTCCAACTCCTACTACAGTATGCATGCCAGGTCTAGAAATATTCCTGCATTCAGTGAGCTACAACACACTGTAGATGTAGAAAGAGCAGCAAAGGTTGTATATTTCTTAGGGAAATTTCATTCTGCCTGGCTTGCTGGGCTCTTCTCTGCTCCTATACCCCCATCAACTTTTCGTTTACTCTCTGGTAAGCCGGGTGGCAAGAATTGTGAGAAACTATGAAAACCAACCATCTGCATCCAAGCTAATAATAAAGCAATATCTGCTTTGGCAGGATAATGAGAGTTTGTGAGGTCCTTAAAAAAAACCTGTCCCTGAAAATAGCAAGTATATTAATAGACCTAAGTTGTTAGTCCCAGGGATTGTCGTATATTCTTTGGTGTCTAACAAAACCCTTGAATTCTTATTTTAAAAGCTATTTGACATCTTAGTTTTCAAAAGCTTACCTGGCTTAGCAGGTAAATTGTAAAATTTTTATGATTTTAGGGATTGATTTTAAATGATTGACATGGACCCTCATAATTCAATTGAGATGGAAAGGAGAGAATGAACATTTCTGAGTACTTGATATGTGCTTATAGGCTAGTAAGCATCTTAAATACTTCACCCTAATACCTTTACAGCTCTGTCAGTTAATGTGCATTACTAAGCTATTACATGGTGGGAAATGTAAAAATAAGAGAACTTTGGATATACATGTTTCTATAATGAATTTGTGGATATAATAGCTTTGTGAAACATATAAAAGAACAAAAGCAAAAACTGAAGAGTACTTTGGCTTTTAAAACTACATAAGGGCCATGCGTAGTGGTAAAGCCTGTAATCCCAGTGGCTCTGGTGGGTGAGGCAGGAAGATCATGAGTTCAAAGCCAGACTCAGTAATGGTGGGGTACTAAGCAACTAAGAGAGAACTTGTCTCTAAATACAAAATAAGGCTAGAGATGTGGCTCGGTGGCCGAGTGCCCCTGAGTTCAATCCCTGGTATCCAAAACAACAATAACAACAAAAAACTACCTAAGGCATTTTAATTATATATATATTTCCCACAGAAAGACAAACCTCACAATATTGCACAAAAACCTTTATAGTATCTAGACAATACACTTTCCCCCCATGTATACTCACATGCTCTACTATCTTACTATTTTACTATCATTGTGAGCTGCTGTAACAAATTATCAAACTTGATAGCTTATAAACAACAGAAATTCATTTCCCATTGTTTGGTTGTTGGGGTATCTACAATCAAGGTGCCAGACAATTTGGTGTCTGATGAGGGCTATTTTCTTAAAGATAGTACTTTCTCACTGTGTCCTCACTTGATGGAAGGGGCTACCTAGCTCTCTGGCACCTCTTTTATAAGGACATAGATCCATTAGAATCCCCTTCCATAGATTTGGGTTAGGATTTTAACATAAGAAGTTTAGGAGATACAAACATTCAGACACATAGCTTGTAGAGAAATACAAACAAACTCACTTCTACACAATTGTTACTATAATGTTACCTAATTTAAAGAAAAATAATGGACATGCTTGTTTACCAATAATTATAGCTCTTTTTCAAGATTTATGAATAATTGCCCATTGGAAATTTTCAATAATGAAAAGGACATTGCACATAATATCTTTGAACCTATCTCTCTGCTTACTTTTCCTAGTATTTTGCTAGGATAACTTTAAAAATGAAGCTCCTGGGTCAAAAAGAATGAGATAATATTCATGCTTAAATCATTGCCTGATATCTATATGTGAGGGAAAGATTCCTAATGTTCATACATATCTGATTCTCTTTTTTTTATCCTGGTCTCAAAGATGAGTATACTTATTAGCATTTTTACTTATACATAGAGCCATGCAATGACTTATGCTTCATGGGCTGTGAATAGTGTTTTGATTTTGATTTATTTTTTATTAATAGATAATTGCATAGGTTCATGGGGTGCAATGTGATGATTTAGTATATTGATCAACTCAGGGTATTTAGGTTATCCATCATTGTATTTATCATTTCTTTCTAAAGAGAATATACAAAATCCTCTCTTATGGCTATTTTGATTCAAATGATATAATATTGCTAAATACACTCACACTTCTGTGTAACAGAGCACAATAACTAATTCCTCCTATCTGGCTGTGACTTTTTAATTATGAATTCATCTCATCCCTTCCCTACCTCTCTTGTCCTACCAAGCCTCTTGTAACTGATATTTTATTCCCTACTTCTATGAGCTCAGCTTTTTTAGATTCCACATGTGAGTGAAATCACACATCATTTGTCTTTCTGTGTTGGTTATTCCACTTAACATTATGGTTCATCCATGGACCATCAATGTTGCCACAAATGACAAATTTCATTATGATTAAACTGTATTTCATTGTGTAATATACCACCTTTTCTTTATCATTTCTTCTATTGATGGACACCCCACCTAATTCCATATCTTGGTTATTGTAAATAGTGCAATAAACATAGAAGTGCAGGTGGCCCTTTGCTATTATGATTTAATTTTCTTTTACATATATTCAGTAGAGGGATTGCTGGATTGTATGGTAGTTCCATATTAACTTTTAAAGGAACTTCCTCATGTGATTGAAGTTTGCATTTGTGATGATGAATGATGTTGAGTATTTTTTTTACCTCCTTGTTTGCAAGTTGTATATCTTCTTTTAAGAAATGTCTATTCACATGACTCCCCTTCCTCCCACCATTTTTTGTACTGCTAGAATTTGAATCCAGGTTCTCATACATTTCAGGAAAGTGTACAACCAATCAGCTACATTTCCAGACCATGATTTCCTCATTTTTAAGAATTTTTTTGTTGGTTTTTTGAGTTTCTTATATACTTTGGATATTAGTTCTCTGTTAGTTGAATAGTTTGCAAAATTTCTCCCTTTCTATAGTACATCTTTTAATTCTTTCTTTATTTCCTTTATTGTGAAAAAGCTTCTAGGTTTGATATAAATATATTTGTTGTCTGTGTTTTTATGTTCTTTTTCAAAAAATTCTTAAAAAGACCAATGCCATAGAGCATTTCTGTTATTTTTCTCCTAGTAGTTTCATAGTTTTCATAGTTTGGGGCTTTGTACTTAATCTGTTTTGAGTTGATATTTATATATGGTGAGAGAAAGTGGTGGATATCCACTTTTCCCAGTACCATTGATTGAAATCAGTGTCCTTGTCCAAATGGATGTTCTTGATCTTCATTGAAAATCAATTGGCTATTAGCATATGGGTTTATTTCTGGGCTCTCCATTCTGTTTCACTGGTCTACATGTCTTGTTTTTTCTTTGCTCGTGCTATGCTATTGAGGTTATTCTAATTTTATAGTATCTTTTGAAGTTAGTACCATTTTGCCTCCAGCTTTGTTATTTTTATTCAAGAATCTTTTGGTTATTTGGAGTCCTTGTGGTTGCATATAAATTTTAAGGTTCTTTTTCTATTTCAGTGAAGTATGACATTCGTATTTTGACAGAGATTGTATTAAATGTGCAGATCACTTTGGGTAGTATGGGCATTTTAACAATACTAAAAATTTCAATCCATGAACATGGTATACTATTCTATTTATTTGTGTCCTCTGACACTAGGGGAAAAGTGTGGAGAAGGTGAGTCCAAGAGATATTTAAGCCGTTATTTGTCAGGACAGCTAAATCTTGGAGAGGAGCTGAAACTCCCCTCACTGAAAGGGTAGCTTTGCAGTGAGAGGCTCAGTCACTTCCTAAGCTTACACAACTTGTAAGCTAACAGATCATAATTAAAACCTAGGGAGTCTTGCTCCAGAATCCATCTTGTGAATCCCTGCATTATTCTGTTTTATATTATCTTTTTAAATTCATATTAGAATATCTTTTAGAAACATTATATGAGACTACAAAATCATTATTATTTTCATAGTGTGTCTATTTCCCCACTTAAACTCTTACAACAGGTATTACAAAACATTGAAATCTATTTCAGACTGATGGAGTACAGTTAAAATTAATTGCCATTTAATTTATGTTTTTAAAATTTCTGGTGACATACCATCATATAATTTATATATCCTCTTTTTAAGATGGCCAGTACATATGTTTTGCTTATGTTTCTAATATGTTTGCGTATTCTTGTTTCATAATAATTCATTAAATATTAATAAAGAGCAAATTTTTTTTTGGTACTGGAGATTGAACTCAGGGGCACTCGACTACTGAGCCACATCCCCAGCCCTATTTTGTATTTTATGTAGAGACAGGGTCTCACTGAGTTGCTTAGCGCCTCGCCATTGCTGAGGCTGGCTTTGAACTCGAGATTCTCCTGTCTCAGCCTCCCTAAGTGCTGGGATTACAGGCTTGTGCCACTGCACCTGGCTAAGAGCAATTTATTAATATAATATCCTGCCTAAACTGTGAAATTTTTATCTAGTTTGGATTTTTTTAATCTTTTTTTTCTGCCAAGAGAAATCATTTAGAAAATTTTACCTTTCAATCTAATTGAATTTTCCTGCTTAGAAAATTTTACCTCACACCAAGAATATAAAATACTTAGCTAATAATTTTATCTATATTTTTGTCTAAATGCCCAGTGATTTGTTTTTGTTTTGACAAATTTGGTAGTTTTCTTTGATAATAGTATCTGTTTTTGGTCTATTTCTGCTTCATTGATTGATTTCCTCTCTGGTAGTCTACTTTAAAAATAGCTTGAGTTTGGACACAAAGGAGAGATTCTTGCATCCTGACTTAATCTCAAGTTTGAAACTCAGGAAAGTACAGAGAGGATGTAAGAAATGGTCAAAGATGTCTTAGAGTCTAAGATATTGGATGTTCACGGGATTTCCTGAATCATGATTTTGAGGTCCCCTCAAAAGACATTAAGATCTAGCATGGAAAAAATTCAAAGAGAATAATCAAGGTCATCTCAATCTACTGCAGTTGATACATTTTTCAGTTTTGGAGTGTCCAAATTCTCTGATGAGCTTCATCTTGTCATTTAAGTTTCTGAAATATCAATCACAATTATTTTAAAGTCTGCATCTGAACTTTCATTTCTGCTTTACGAGTAAATCTGTTTCTATTGTCTCATTTCCTTTTGATCCATTCTCAATTTGCTTGAAATTTTTTGTTTGAAAGAACTTTTTGCCTTCACAAAAATTGTAAGGGCTATACCAGAATTTTAATTTTCTACCAGAAAATTAAAGGCAAATAACCTTTATACAAGCAGGAACTAAGCTGTTTTGAGATGTTCTTTAAATAATTCTTCAGTTTATTTATGTATTTATTTATCTATTTCTTCCCTTTCTCTTAGAGTATAGTTCTTCCAGATTCCAAACTGAAACACAGTGGTGTTTATTTTTATGTATGTATATATATATGTATTGAGGATTGAACCTATAGGCATTTTATCCCTGAGCCACATCCCCAGTCCTTTTTATTTTTTATTTTGAGATAGAGTCTTGCTAAGTTGCTTAGGGCTTCTCTAAGTTGCTAGGGTTGGGAACTTGGAATCCTTTTGCCTCAGCCTCCTGAGTTGCCGGGCTTACCTCTGTGCACCACCACGCCGTACTACAGGGTTGTTTATCATGGTTCCTGTTCATTGGAAAGACATAAGCTCCAATTTTTATCTCCCTAGCACAATGAGTTTGCCAAGAGCTTCAGTAAGTTTTCATTCTCTCCACTGATGTCATTTTCCCTGACTTCACTTTTGTCCTCACTGCACAATTATGAACCATGAATACCTTAACAACAGAAGCAGCTCAAGCAGTGGGCTTGTTACTCTACACACTTTTCTTTATGAAAAGTTGGCTTCACAAGTCCATGTTATTATCTTATTAATGCTAAAATCCAAATTTGTCTTAATTCTACACTTTTGCCCAAAAGCTCTCCTCATCCTCTCTGCCTCTGTGAAGTAACTTTCCACTTGGCTTTCCAGCCTCTCTTGTCTGTACCAATCAGGAATTGATGAACGTTTTCAGGGAAAACGTTCAGATTATTAGGATGTCAGATTATCTCCACAAGATTCCCATCTGCCCATGACTTTGGCTCCTAAAATCCTGGCTTTCTTTGTTTTGTTTTGTTTTTTCTTAATCCAGAATGGTCTTTTCTTAATGGTCTTATTTTTCTCTGTAGAAGATTTGGTCTGCTACAAGCTATTTGATCATTATTAGAAATGAAAATCCTACTCAGTAGCATTTAAAACAAACACTCGGGAGCTGGGGCTGTAGCTCAGTGGTAGAGCGCTTGCCTAGCATGCGTGAGGCACTGGGTTCGCGCCTCAGCACCACATATAAATAATAAATGAATAAAATAAAGATCCATCAACAACTAAAAAATATTAAAAATAAATAAATAAATAAAACACTCCAACTAATCTGGTTAACCAAGTTTCTGTGTTTTGAAAGATTATTTAATGTACTGAAAGCTTCCTTTTTGTCATGGATTAGATTTAGAGATCAGTTCCCAAATTAGATGCAGATAGGATGAAGGAGAAGAAATCCAAGATCTTTTCTGGCTAGTTATGGGAAGGAGAAGAGCTGGAGAGAGGGAAGCAAAGAAGCTGGAAGTAATTTCTTCCAGTTTCTACTATCTGATCTTCACGGTGCACTAAGAGAAAGGAGCTCCTATCTAATCCCCATTTAAGTATCTTAGAAAAGGGATTCCTTGCAAAGTTATTGTCACTACAAAGTTAACTTGGAAGTATGTTAATTTCAGGAGGAGAGAAATCTTGAGGCATGTTTCTCCAGCAACCCTTTGCCTCCCTGTATCCTACATGGGGATCTGAAATAACGACAGGACTTGACAGAGGGCAATAGTCATCATGGCAAAACATCCTATGTATTCAGGACTGAAGAATGAGTTTCTTAGAACAGAAATAATTGGTAGTCAAGGTAGAACTTCATGTAGGTTCATAGTAACAAGAAGAACCAGAATTAGGGAAGTCCACATAGACAACCACTGCAAACAAAGCTCAGGGCAGCAGAGACCAGACCAAAAGTAACACTTATCAGAAACTTCATCTGGCCGGGCGCAGTGGCATATGCCTGTAATCCCAGTGGCTTGAGTGGCTGAGGAGGAAGGAAGGATCTCAAGTTCAGAGTCAGCCTCAGCAAAAGCAAGGTGCTAAGCAACTCAGTGAGACCCTATCTGTAAATAAAAAATATAAAATAGGGTTGGGGATGTGGCTCAGTGGTCAAGTGCCCCTGAGTTCAATCCGGGTACTCCCCTCCCCATAAAAAGAAACTTCACCTGTCAATGTGGTAGGGTAAGCAGCAAACAGGTAAGTAGGGACAGTGCCTTACTTGAGGATCTAAGTACACATGGCAAACCAGTCCATTTCCGTCCTTCTTTTCAATGCCATAAAGACGAGTCAACCAGAACTCTATCACATATATAAGTAGATGAATTTTTTTTGAAAGAATCAAAGGGAGAGCTTTCCCTGATAGACTAAGTATTGTTATCCAAAGAAAAGCTTGAGTGATACCTGAAAAAACTATTACATTACCATTTTATGTTATGTTTTAAATATATTTAAATAATTTTGGTCCTTTAATTAAAAATCATACCCATTGACTATGGGGAAAAACCAGAGGAGCTACAAATTCCGTGGGTAGGTGAATGATAGGTCCATACAATGAGTGCATACACGAATTAATCAAATGAATGAGGACAAATGTTCTCACTCAATCACACCATGTAGAATGTTTGGATTAGGGATAAGGCAAAGAAGAAAGATTATGTTCAAAAACTCTTTTTAAAGTTTGTAGGTCCTTTATGTAGGTCCTCTTTAAGATCAGACTGATCTTTTAAGTTTGCTCTTATCACATAGTTGAGTCATGGGCTTCTGTACCCCAACTATAGCTTCTTAATCTAGTGGCACTGAAGCCCATGCGTGCATTTAGATTATAGCAGAGGCACAGTGCATATTGTATATGAAAAACAACGAAGTTCTTTATTTGAGACTAACCTCTTTGTGCTCAGTCTCATTAGTTTGTCGCAGGAAATGCTATGGGAGGTTTTTTATTAATAAGTAGCTGTTTATGTGCCATCTCCAGTGATATTAGGCATCATTATCTACTGCTTAAGATGATATCCCTGTTAGATATTTTGAAATGTTACATTATTCCCCATTCTTAAAGTCATTTTTCTGGTGGAAGCAAATACTGACATAATGAAAACAAAGAGCTCCTCTAACTCCCAGTGAAAAGCTTGTAATAATGCTCTAATGGTCGGAAAAAGATCTGAAAGTTTCTGTACTATAAATCTGACTTGTACCTCCTGTGAGCAGACTGGTCACCAAATATGCTGCAATAATTGATTCCACCTGACTCAGAAGGCCTCAGCAGCAAGGAACAGCACAGGACCCGACAGAAACAAAGTAGGTCAGAGCTTCCTTTGAAGACCTGTGCATATTGCAGCACTGCTTAACCATATCTCTCCAATGCTTCTGCAACTCGGTGGGAGGAAACCTCCTGCTGGGACTTAGTTGATTGCTTAACAAATGAAATTTGGATTTGTTTTCTTTAGAACTGTTTTGGAAGTTTATTTTTCTTTCCCTCCTCCCCCGAACACTATATACATATATATATTCATTTCATATTCAGATACCAGGTAATTAGCTCTCTGTATTTACCATGGAAAGCTTCAGGAGTTTGATATTTTTCTTTGTGCTTTGCAAATTTGACCACAGAGAATTAAAAAAAAAAAAAAAAAGCCAATTGAAGTTCACCGTTCAGTTAGGTCCATTAAAGACCTCATAGTAATACAGCCTAAGAAAATGCTATTCAAACGAAAGGACTGGAATACATAATGCTGCTGATGGAAAAGTAGTGCTGGCTGTAAATGTCATCAGGCTGACCAATTACAGCCAGAGAGCAAAGTGATCCCAGGAAAAGACAAATACTAAATTGTAAGACTACAACTGGGTCAGCAATTTCACAACCTCTTCCATCTTGGTGTTGACCCAAGAAGAACTAATGGCCATGTAGCAGAAACTATAACAGAGTAAGCCAAGAGGCCAAGCCAGTCACCTTGTGTTCCAGAGCTCAGGTGTCAGCATCTTCTTGCCTCTGTAAGATTCAGTTCCTGAGATTCTGTGTTCACCTGAGACTGGAGGCTGACTGAAGCACTTGGTTAGGTTATACAATGAAAAATCCTCCTCTTTCCTCTTTTTCTCCCTGTTGCTTCTCTCCTCGCTCCCTCTTGCCTTGCCCTGTTCTTTCTCTCTCTTCCTTTTAGATATATAAAGCAAATAAATGCAATGCTCAAGAAATTCAAGATTTCATTCAATTTATCATTTGTAGTGATGTCATACAAAATGGAATAGGAAGATTCAGATATTGGTCTCTCCATTAAAACAACTCACCAGGCTTTTAAGAACTATCAGAATCAACTATTTAGGAACTCTAGAGTCTAGCATAATACTTTCAGCATCCAGAGGAGTGCTTGATAAGGAAAGAGACTGCTAAACTTTGTGAACTTCAGCATTTTATGAAGTGACTACAATTCTCTATTCCCCAGCCTGGCAATAGATAGTCATGAAAACAAAACATTTCCAGTGTGGCTTGATGGTGCCTGGGTGGGTAATAGGGACTTTGTCTTCTGAAACTCAAGATCCTGTGTTTTGAACTACCTGGAGGATTACTAAGAGTCTGGCACAGGAACTGCCCATTGTTTTTAATTTTCAATGACAAAAGCAACTTCTACAGATGGTCAATTAAGAGGATTTGAAGAGCTAGAGCACCCTTTTTACTTTTTAATCTATGGGATTTAAGTGTTTAAGGAAGTCTCTATTAGTTCACTGGTGGACCTTCTACATCACAGAACAGAAGCTTCAGTAATCACATATGACAAGGAATGTAGTCTTTGCAAAACTGGTTTGAAAATTTCAATAAAAAAATCAATGACTGAGGCTTTCATTAAGTAATAATAGTAATTGCTGGGGACAAGGAGAATCTAATTTTCAGAATTAACACATTTATAATATTCAAAATATTCAGCTCCTCCCTCCCCAAATTTATAAAACATGCAAGAAAACAAAGTATGGCTCCTACACAGGGGAAAAAAGAAATCTATGCAAGTCATCACTGAACAGGCCTAGAAATCCGATTTACTATAACAAAGGCTTGAACTGTTAAATATGCTTAGTGAATGAGCTGAAGGAAACTATGAACAAAAAGCTTAAGGAGATCAGGGGAATGGTCTATGAGCAAGTAGAGAATGTTAATAAAGAAATTATAAAAAAAAAGCAAATAGATATGCTGAAGCTGAAATAGATGAAATAAAAATAAAACATAAGAGCTTAAAAGTAGAGTTGAATAGGCACAGAAAAGAATCAGTTAACATTAAAATAGGGCACTTGAAACTACCCAATCTGAGAAGTAGGAAAAATAATAATAAAAGTGAACAGGGTTTAAGGTATCTATGTGGTGCAAAATGATAAACATACATATTATGGGGGTGCCAGAAGAAGAGAAAGAGAAAGAATGAGAAGAATATTTTCAGAGATAATAGCTGAAATTTTTCAATTTCATGAAAAACATGATTCTACATGGCTAGAAAGCTCAATAAACTTCAAGCAGGATCTATAGTGCAAGGAGATCTCTACTACTATACTATGCTATGCTATGCTATGCTATGCTATGCTATGCTATACTATACTATACTATACTATACTATACTATACTAAAACTATACTATACTATACTATAATCAAATTATCAAAAGCCAAAAACAAAATATCCTGAAATGAGGTACTTTCATATACAAGTATCTTTAAAAATATGAAAAGCCATTTTCTCATTAATAGCAATACCAGCAGCTTGTGTTACCTCTCCATATTTTTGATAATTGCCATTAGAACAGGTGTGAGGTGGTATCTTACTGTGATTTTAATTTGCATTTGTATGAGGTATAGTGATATTGAGCATTTTTTCATATACCCATTGGCCATTTATATGTCCTATTTTGAAAAATGTCTATTCAGTTACTTAGCTTATTTTTAAAATTAGTTAACTTTTTTTCTTACTATTGAGTTATTTGAGTTCCTTATGTGTTTTGCTTATTCAGATGTATGATTTGGAAATATTTTCTCTCATGCCACATATTGTCTTTTTATTGTTGTTTTTCTTTAATCATTATGTTTAGTGGAAGATAAGTTCACATTTTCAGTAATTTTGAAAATAATATTGAAAATATGATCTTAGGTATGTGTTATTTCATTATTATTTCTTCAATATTATTGAAAATGTGATCTTACATATGTTATTTCAAACTATATTCTAGAGGTAGTTGGTTGCCTAAATCAGAATTTCCCAGTCCAAGAGTGTTCAGATGGCTTCTAATCTGCAAGACCAGAGTTGACTACAACTGTTGCAAATTTTTATTTTTTTAAATTTTTGTTGATGGCAATTGAACTCAAGGTCTCATACAGCTAAGCACACACTATATCACTGACCTACACCCCCAGCTAAACTGTCTATATCCTCATCAATATTATGAGCCTTGCAGTTCACTAAGTAGAAGCTAACAATGAATATATTAATGAAATTAGTTGTATTCAAGATATGTTCATTACAAACAGGTCATAAAATCTAATAAATTTTGTAGTTTGGGATGGCACCGTGGATGTGCTCTCTAAATAGTTCTTTATAAGATATTCCTTTGAAAATCTCTTGATCATTTTATTCTGATAAGCTAATACTTACTTATAAAATATTACTTACGATGGTTAATCTGCTTAAAAATAAATGTTTGTACACATGCTAGGGATTGACCTATAAATTCCTTTGTCTACTGGGAAGTAAAACAAATAGTTAATGTTACAGTGTTCTTTTAACTCCTACTAGTGACTTCAGAGATACACCTAAAACAACCTAAGACTTGAGCATCCAAAATTTCTCTTTTTTTCTTTCCTTTTTTATTTTTGGTACCAGGGATTGAACTCAGGAGTACTCGACCACTGAGGGACACCCCCATCCCCATTTTTTTTTTTTTTTTTTTATTTAGAGACAGGGTCTTACTGAGTTGCTTAGTGCCTTGCCTTTGTTGCTGAGGCTGGCTTTGAACTTGCGATTCTCCTGTCTCAGCCTCGCAAAGTGCTGGTATTACAGGCATGCGCCACCATGCTTGGCTATCCAAAATTTCTTATCTTAGATCACAACCAATATATATACATGTGTCTCTCTGTATATACAATGTGTAAGTATATATATGATATAATAAATGCATATATTCTTCTCTTTATGTAACACTTCAGGAAGAGAAAGTTGCAAAGCAAATACAGGAGAGTCGAAAATAAAAACTTAAACCTGATTTTATAGTTCTAATTTTTGTTCTTTCTGTGGACTCTAGAAGAAGGAGGAAGAACAAAGTCTATGACTTTGCAAGAGTAATATAATAATTTGCAATGAACTGGAATTTAATTCCTTGAAGCACAGAAATGATAAAGGTAAATGGCATGGGTGTTAGTGATGGGTCTGAGTCCCCCACTTTTCAGGGATATTGTTCAGTAAGAGAACCCTCAGCCATTTCACTGAGATCTTGTCCTTACAAAGTCATTTTTGCAGGAAGCTCCAAATCATGTTTTTCTCTACTTGAGAGAATACCCAAGTGCTTATTAAAATACAGATGCCTGGGTCCTAATTTCAGAGGTTTGAATGAATGGTGCTAAGATGATACTTAGAAATCTTTATAATACCCATTCTTGTTG
The DNA here is from genome assembly GCA_004024805.1 of Geosciurus inauris. Lineage (NCBI taxonomy): Eukaryota > Metazoa > Chordata > Mammalia > Rodentia > Sciuridae > Geosciurus > Geosciurus inauris. Next base: position 31,009 of record PVHX01012185.1, on the reverse strand, counting down.
CTTCTGATGGCAGTGGTCTGGGGTCGCACTTTGAGAAGTACTATTTTTACCCGTTTGGGGATAAAGACTTTGCTCTGATTAGTGAGAAAATCCAAATGTAAAAAGACTGTTTTTTGTTTTTTGTTTTTGCTGAAGCAGTGCCAGCTGCAACGATAGACCAATAGAAGACTGTGGGGCTCCATGGGTCTGTGAAATTCCAGATGCTCTAAATCCATAAGGAGGGTACCCAGGAAGATTTCTGGCCCAGAGATGAGGAAAGGAGATTAAATTTAAAAAGAGTCTTATAGAAACATGTGGATTTGTGCTTAGCAGACAATAAATATAAATGCCCTTCCTTCCTGCTCAGAAATCACTAATAGTTCTTTATTTGTAAACAAATTCAAACAATCAAAGGTATATATTTCAAATTTCTTAGCATGATCACTTCAGAGAAGAAATATCTCTATTTGGGAATGCTGTTTGTCCCACATGCTGAACCTGACATCCTGACATGGGATGCTTGTTATGAAAATGGGAGCTGGTGAGACTGAGAGGAGGACTGGAAAGAAAGGTTCCATCTAAAGTTTTTCTTTTTTTTTAAAGACCATATAAACTTGACTAAAAATGTACTTCCAAGCTGTATATGAGATCATACATTGATTGCTTCCCTGAAGCTGGCAGGCATCAAGACACTAACAAATTCTCTTTATGTCAATCTGGCTGGCCCTGGACTTTTTTTTTTTAACCTTATCCAGAGAATCTAGGGAAACAGCAGCTACTAAGTGGGATGTCTTGGTAGTGGTAAAAACTACTTGGAAAGTAATGACAAAAAGTTAATGGAAGAAAGATTTGAATAAATGATAATGGTGTCTCATCATACCTCGAGCACTCTCTTCTGCTAAATTTACATCTGGTTTGTTAGCAAATGCTCTCAATTTTCACAAAATGATCATATTTTTAAACAAATTTTTTTGACTCATATAAACTCTGTAGTGGCTGTGCATCAGAATCACATCTGGAACATCATTAGAAAATGTACATACCTGATCTCACCAGCAACTGAACTAGTAAGCTCTGGGAATGAAAAAAAAAAAAAAAAGTAAATGAATAAGAGTCCTAAGTCCTTAAAATTAATAAGTCAATGAGTGCTGGGCATGGTGGCACATGCCGATAATCCAAGTGACTTGGGAGGCTGAGGCAGGAGGATCACAGGTTCAAAGCCATCCTCAGCAACTTAGTGAGAACCTGTCTTAAAACTAAAGTAAAAGGCTGGGATTGTGACTCAGTGGTAGAGTGCTTTCCTCGCACATGTGAAGTACTGAGTTTGATACTCATCTCCACATAAAAATAAATAAGTAAAGATATTGTTTCCATCTACTGCAACTAAAACAATATTTAAAAAAAAACTAAAATAAAAGTGCTGGGGGTGTACCTCAGTGGTAGAACATCCCTCGGTTCAATCCCCAGTACCAAAGCCAGTGGTGAGAAGATATCATTGACCTATTTGGGAGGCACAACTACATAAAAGAATCTATAAGTTAGCCCAAAATTTGTTAGGAGTGGGAACAGTGCTGTGTTCACAGGGGAAAGAATAGTACTTGTTGACTAGGGACATCAACAAGGCTTCAGTGTAAAGGTTAGACACTACCTGACCTTGAAGGATAAGATATACTTCCCGAGGCAGAGAGAGTGGAATCTTTCCACTGGTAATTAATAAATCCTACCATGTACAATGTGAATGAGTAATCATTTTAGGTAATTTTTTTCCTATATAAAGATACCTTTATGTACGCATGGCTTTCCCAATGAGTTAACATTTTATTTATAGAAAATTCTGAATTATTCTTGTACAGATTACCTGTACAGCAGATTCAATGCAGAACATTTGAATTTTCAGGTTGGCTTCTCTTGTCCAGTCCCTGGTCTGCAAATACCAAATGCCCAATAAACAAATACTTTGGGGCTGTCTGTAACCTGCATATAGTATGTACTAGGACAGCAATTCTGAACAGCAGGGGTGAAGTCAAAAGGGGATAACAAATGAGTGGGAATAAGAAGACATATGCGTGGCTTGAAAGAGAATATTCAATATTACAACATAATGGAAAGAAAGCTCTTGCTTTTATAATGCAAATTACAAAGAGAAAATCTCTCTCTGAGTAATCATAGCTGGTGGGCATACTTAGAAAACAGAGTGAGAAAGAATTCAGAGTGAGCAGTGTAAGATACATGATAGTTACCTGAAAACCTTTCCAGTGTGGTTCAGCATAATTTATAATGTCATTTCTATTGCATATCTTGCATATATAAAATGTTATTTCTGAAAATGTACATTTATTTAAACATAAATTCTAAGTGGCTATGAGTAAGAGAGAATAAGCACAGTCCATTCTGTCTCTACCAGTGCATATAAATAAAAAACCAAGACAAAAGTCATGGGATGGATATGTGATAGTTTTTTTTTTTTTTTTTTAATAATTTTTTAATTGTTGATGGATCTTTATTTTATTCATTTATTGTTTGTATGTGGTGCTGAGGATCGAACCCAGTGCTTCACGCATGCTAGGCAAACGCTCTACCACTGAGCTACAGCCCCAGCCCCGATATGTGATAGTTTTGAGAAGTAAGTAGTAGCTGGTGGATTGGCAAAGCATGCCAGAATTCAAAGTACCACCACACTGTGGAAATAGAGGTAATGTGGTTTTTCCCGTGGGTGTCCTCCCACAGCCTGTTCAAAGACCTGGTTGCACTTGCAGATGTGCAGTGATAGAACAAAGGAACTAAAGCTTGGCTGGAGGACTAAAAAGAATTCAGGTAAAAGGAACATATTAGCAAGACCACAGAGAGGAAGAAATACGGGAAAAATAGCTCAGTGATATTGTTTATGAGCTCTTGGACTCATCTGAAGATGCATGTGCTTGGGCCTAATTCTAACAAGTTCCGCAAAAACATTGAAAACTGAAATCACAGTCCATTTTCTAGGTAGGTCTCAGACTAAACCTCTCACACAGTAGAAAGGATTTGAAAAGTTTGAAGCTGAATGGACATTAGAACCACAGCTCACAGAAGAATCTGCAACTGGAGCTTAAATTTGCCAAAACAATTATCTGCTGAAACAAAAGTATCATTATTTATTATAGGATTGAAACAAGATCCAGACTTTCATAATACCAATGCCAAATGCCCAGGGCACTGTCCAGAATTGCTTCGCATAGGAAAAAGCAGATAAATCTCAACTTGCCCAGGAAAAGAAAATTGACTAATAGATAAAGACAAAATGTCAAAGATGGTGGAACTGTCTGACATGAACATCAACACCTACTGTATTAGTCTAAGCATTCTTGGAAAGAATGGAAATAAGGATAATTTCCACCAAGAAATAGAACATAAAAGAAATGGAAATATCAGAAATGAAAAAAGAAATCACACACACACACAAAAACCCTCACTGGATGTATTCTATAGCAGAATGGAGATAAAGAAAATGGAAATGTTTTACTTAAAGATAGATCAATATAAATTATCTTATATAAATAATTAGCTGAGATATATGATTTAAAAATATGGACAAGTTCTTAGATACAGAGTGTATTATTGAAAAAAAGTTTTAAAGTAATAAGCTGAAAACCTCAAATTCAGCAAAAGACCAAAAAATTCAAGTTGCTCCATGAAACTAAAGAAGAGGGAAGGGAAAAGAAAAGGAAATAAGAAAAAAAAATCCATGTACAATCAACTGCTAAAAATTATGCAAAACAATAAAATCTAGAAAGCCACACCACTACTTATAGAGAAGAAATTATTTGATGACCACAGCTTTTATCCAAAAAACATGGAGAACAGATTTGATGTAAAGGTTAGAACACAATGTTTCTATACTTTACTGATAGGCTCTGTACCCTAAGCAGACTGTGAAAAGTTGTGCAAATTGTAATCCTTGGAATAATTATTAAAAATCAATACAAAGAGATTTTTAAAATGTGGTAGATAAATAGAAACAGTTCTAAAACATGTTCAAATAACACTAAAGAAAGACTAAAATGGGATGAGGGAGGTGTGTTAACCTTTTTGCCACTATGACCAGAAGACCTGACAAGAGCAATTTGAAGAAGGAAAAGCTTATTTTGGGGCCCATGGTTTGAGAGGTCTCAGTCCATGATGGCTGACTCCTTTCCTCAGGGCCTTCCATGAGGCAGGATATCACAGTAGAAGAGTGTGCCAGAGGAAAGCAGCTCAGGACATTGCATCAGGAAGCTGAGACAGAGACTCTGCTCAACAATGACAAAATATATATCCCAAAGGCACACCTCCAGGGACCCAGGTCCTCCAGCCACACCCTACCTGCCTACAGTTACCACCCAGTTAATCCTTACAGGGGATTAATGTGCCAATTATGTTAAGGCTCTCCTAACCCAGTCATTTCATCTCTAAGCTTTCTTACATTATCTCACACATGTCACACACACCTCATATCTAAGCCATAAAAGGAAGAGAGAGAGGAAAAAAAGAGTAAACAAATTAAACAATGGTAGACCTGAATTAAAACATCAATAATTAGATTAAACACGTATGGACTCAACATCCTACCAGAAGCAGCAACAAAACACCCACACACACATCACAGAAAAATTGATGCTGATGGCCCTCCTCAGAACAGATACAAAATCCTTCTGCAAAATACTTAAGAATTAAAACTAAGCCAGGCACGGTGGCGCAAGCCTGTAATCCCAGCACTTAGGGAGGCTGAGACGGGAGAATCACGAGTTCAAAGCCAGCTTCAGCAACGGTGAGTTGCTAAGCAACTCAGTGAGACCCTGTCTCTACATAAAACACAAAATAGGGATGGGGATGTGGCTCAGTGGTCGAGTGCCCCTGAGTTCAATCTCCAGTACCAAAAGAAAAAAGAAAAAAAGAATTAAAACTAGAAATAAGATAAAACTAATAATTCATTTTGACCAACAGGTCCTTATAGCTGTAATTCAAGGTATAATGAAATTTGGTTAATGTCATTCATGAAATCAACAAAGAAGTTAGTGTCATGGATGAGAAAAAAGGTTCAAGACAGGTTGTTAATAAAATTATCTTTATACAAAGGACTTGATTGTGTACATAAAGAAATCACCAAGAAAATATAAAAAATCCTTAGAATTAAAAGTAAGTTTAAAAAGCTCTTAGGACACAAGATTAACTTATAAAAATCCTTGTATTTATAGATACTCATAATAGTCAATTAAAACTTAAAGAGTTTTGAAAGTGCCATTTAAAATAGAAATAATAGCAAAAAGAAATAGATATAACAAAACATGTGCAAGATCTGTAAGCTGTGTTATGATTTGGATGTGAGGTCTCCCACCAAAAGCTCACAGTGTGAGACAGTATGAGAGTATTCAAAGGGGAAATGATTGGATTGTGAGAGCCTTAACCCAATCAGTGAGGTACTCCCTGATGGGATTGAGTGGCAATTGAGGTAGAGGCGGTGGGGCATGGAGGGTGTGGCTTTGGGGTATATATTTGTGTGTGAGTGTGTGGGTATGTGTACCGGGACTGAACTCAGGGGCACTTACCCACTGAGCCACATCCACAGCCCTATTTTTTTGTATTTTATTTAGAGACAGGGTCTCATTGAGTTTCTTGGCACCTTACTTTTGCTGAGGCTAGCTTTGAACTCAGGATCCTCCTGCCTCAGCCTCTGGAGCTACTGGGATTACAGGCCTGCACCACCAGGCTGGCTGGGGTATATATTTGTGGACAAGTGGAGTCTCCCTCCTTGCTTACATCTGGCAAGTGGAGTCTCCCTCCTTGCTTTCTGATCATCATGTAAGTTGCTTCCTTCCACCACACTCTTCCACCATAATATTCTGCCTCATCTTGAGCATTGAGGAGTGGAGCTGGCTGTTTGTGGAGAGAACTCTGAACCATGTAAGCCCTTAAATGTTTCTTCTTCTACAATTGTGCTGGTCAGTTAGCAGTGAACAAGCTGACTAAAACAAGCTGAAAATAGAACACTGATTAAAATAAACACAAAAGACCTAAATAAATAATGAAAGAATTTGCTTATAGATTAGAAAACTAAATACTGTTAATGTTAATTTTCCTGAATTTATCTATGAAGTCAATGCAAATTCTGTTGAGAATTACAACAGGATATTTTCTTTTTCTTTTGTAGAAATAAGCAAGGCGATTCTAAATGCACAGAAACAGGAAAATGAACTAGAATAGCTGAAGTAATTTAGAAAATAATGAATAAAGTTTGAGGGTTTTTATTACCTGAGTCCAAGAATTATTTAAAAACTGCATAATCAAGACAGTGGGCTGTTGGCAAAAAGATGGACACATAAAAGGAGCAGAGAATTCAGAAATTAACCCACACAAATACAGCCAATTGATTGTTGGCAAAGGTGCAAAGCTAACTCAGTAGAGGAAGAAAAATCTTTCAATAAATGGTTCAGAGATAACTAAACATCCAGGTAGAGAATATAAATGAACTTATAGACAGCTTTCATACCATGAACAAAAATAGAAAATAAAATATTCAAAATGGATCATAGACTTGAATATGAAAACTACAAAAATAAAACTTCTAGAAGAAAACATAGAAATTCTTTGTGACTTTGAGTTAGGTATAGATTTCTTAGATATGAGAACCAAAACATGATTTATAGAAGAAAAGTTGGTAAATTTCTCCTCAACCAAGTGATAGCTTTTGGCTCTTTGAAAGATATTGCTTTGGGAAGAAACAGACAAGCTGTAGCCTGGGAGAAAAATATCTGCAAACACACATCTGACAAAGGATTTGTTACTAAAGTGTATCAGTGTTTCACAAAACAGTAAAGAGAATGTCCCCTGGTTTTAAAATAGGCAAAAGAGTTGAATAGACACTTCAATAAAGAACACATGTGAGTAGCGTGTTAGCACCTGGAAACATGAGGAACATCACTTGTCTCTCGGGAAACATGTCTAAGCCATTAATATAAGAGCTGGGAATAACCAAGTGTTGCAAACACCTAAAACTAACCACTTTGGAAAACAGTTTGGCACCTTTTTATAAAGTTAAAAATATAGTTATGATATGACCCACTCAGAAGTATTTCCCAAAGAAAAGTAAAAACATATGTTCACAAATAAGTAGTTATAGCATCTTTCAATAAGTAGTTATAGCATCTTTATTCATAATTACCCCAAACTCGAATCTGTCCAAATAAATGTCCCTCAGCAATTCAATAACTAAACAAGTGCTTATAACAGAATATTGTTCCATAATAAATATAAAAAAAATACTAATGTATAAAATGACATGGGTGGATATTAAATGCATTATGGTACATGAAAGAAGTCTGACCCAAAAGATCACTTCCTACTTATAATTCAGTTTATATGACTTTTCTTTTCTTTTTTTTTTTGTGGTACTGGATCTTTAACGCAGGGCCTTGCACATGATAGGCAAGTGCTGTACCACTGAGCTAAATCACTAGCCCTATATGCCATCCTTAAAAAACAAAATAATTAGAACACAACATACTTCAGTGATCAGCAGGTGCTGGGTCAGTTGACTATAGAGGTCACGGAAAATTTTGGGAGATGACAGAACCGTTTGATATTTGGTTTTGATAATAGTTACACAGTCATACATGTTTATCAAATCTCAACAAAATATATCCTAACAAGGGTGAATTTTGCTAAATGTAATTTGTGCTTCATTAAATTGTTTACAATTTTTAAAAGCTGGTACTCTAAAGTTTCATCAAACTCCTTAAAACAGTGAAGTAAGAAAACATTTATTGTAATATTTATCTGTAATTTTGTAATAATTCTAGATTCATAAGCAACATTAATCAAAAAATTAAAAATGAATAGTTCATTGGTCAGGGAAATAAGATTGTCTTACATTGTTTATCTTTAAGTACTATCTTCCAATATAGCTCATTATTGTAAAATTTGAAGACATTGCCACCTTATAAAGTAGTCACTTAAGTGATAATATGTTTGCTACATTTCAGATATCTGTCTTGCTTTATAAATATTTGATTCAGAAGCTGGGCACAGTGGCGCAAGCCTGTAATCCCAGCACTTGGGGAGGCTGAGACAGGAGAATCGCGAGTTCAAAACCAGCCTCAGCAAGGGCGAGGCGCTAAACAACTCAGTGAGACTCTGTCTCTACATAAAACACAAAATAGGGCTGGGGATGTGGCTCAGTGGTCAAGTACCCCTGAGTTCAAGCTCCAGTACCACAAAATATATATATATATATATATATATATATTTGATTCAGAGAAAAACTTATAGAATGCTTAGTGTTCTTTGTCAACCAATTTTCCACGTAAAGAAACTGAAAGATAAATAAACGTAGAAGTAAAATTAGAAGGCCTGGGCTCAGTTGGTAGAGTGCTTGCCTTGCATGCACAAGTTCCTGCGTTCAATCCCTAGCACCACCAAAAAAAAAAAAAAAAAAAAAATTAGAAAGCTTTTCCCCCCAAACAGGCATACATTTCTTCAAAATTACCAATACAATTTATTATTTTGAACCAAATGTTATGTATGATAAAGATATGGAAAAAATAAAATATGATTATACGTGGCTGAGTTGGAAATGGGTTAGTTTGGCTTAGAAATCTCTGAAGGCAAGAGGAAGCCAGACTGTTAACAGAAGCTAAAATATTTTTTACATATTTAGCTCAATATAGAATTTCTTTCAGAGGTCTTTCTCAAAAATAGCTAGAAGTAAACTAGGTCTGTTATATGATGTTAACAACAATAATAATCTCTATTCTTCAAATTTAGAAATGATACATTATATTGTAAAGCACTGAAAGTCATAATTTTAACATTGATCACATACTGAATTGACCTTTGCAATGTAAAAACATATTTGATTTTGAATATAAAAAAAATAGGAGCTAGACTTCTATTTGTGCAAAGTATATTAAGAAGTAGAAATTTGAAGAATAATATTATCTCAAAAGAAGAGACAAGATTTGAATACTTTCATGAAGTTACTGTGTCTCATATTGAGGCCCCTCAGTTGTCAAAGGGTGATAATCTGGCAGGATTTAGAAGTTGAAACACACTTTTTCCCTGCTTTCCTAAAACCAGGCATACAACTAGGAGCTTCAAACTATGGAAAAAAGTCTAACTTTCTGCAAAGCAATTAGTACTTGACTGATGTACTGAAGTTTGGAATGCATTTAATCTGAAACACTAGCATCCTCACTCTTATGATTTAGCTCTGACATACAGACGCAGAAGCTAGCTATGGAGTGAGCTCATCATCTCTTAAAATGCCTTATCATTGACTTGTCTTAATGAAGCTTATAAATATGAGGCTCTTAAAAATTATTTCAAAGGAAATGCTCATATCCTATCTCTGCAGGATGAATTAAGGCAATATTTTCCTGAGGTCACTCCTGAAAATGCCATTTAAAAGGTTATAAGGAAGTTTTTGCTTACTGATGTTGAGTCAGTGTCAGACTTTAAGAAAGATTTTAGAATTCAGATTTGATGTAGCTGTCAAAAAGAATATATGGAATGTCACTTTGGAAATTTTGGGGACAAAATAGCTTTGTGTTTCACAAGAGAAGTTTTGACTGTCATCCATTTTCATCACCATACATTTGCAAAGATGTATTTTCCCCTCTGTACTTCTGCCTCTGAAAGCAAAGAAGTTCAGTAGCCTTAAAAGTAGGTGTTAAGGGGCTGGGGTTGTGGCTCAGTGGTAGAGTGCTTGCCTAGCACATATGAGGCACTGAGTTCGATCTTTGGCACCACATAAAAATAAATAAACAAAATAAAGGTATTGTGTCCATCTACAACTAAAAAAATATTAAAAAAAAAGAAGTAGGTGTTAATACTGTTGCTAAATATTTCTGGTTCTCTGCCTTTTGATGAATGATAGGATTGATTCCCAATGCCCTTTTGGTTTTGTAAGGCTGTGTTTGGTAGTTTTCCTGGTGAGTTGGGAATGGAAAGAAAGCATGATGCTTCCAGGCTGAGAATTTAAATGTCAAAGCAGGATGCTTGGACTCTGCTTCCCACCACCTCAGTATGCAGCTGTAGTAATTTCCTAGGTTTGCAGTAACAAATGATCACAAACTGGGTGGCTTAACCAACAGGACTTCATTCTCACAATCTAAGAGGGTAGTAGTAAAATGTCAAAGGGTCAAATGGGTTGGTTCTTGGTGGAGGATTGGAGGGAGATGCCATTGCAGGCCTCCCTCCCAGTTTCTAGTGGTTGTTAGCATTCTTTTCCTTGAAGATGCTTTACTTCCATCTCTGCATCCAATTTTAACTTACTTCCTCCATGTCTCTATACCCTCTCTTCTTCTTATAAGGACACTAGACATTGGATTTAGGCCTCTCCTTAAATCCAGGATGATTTTACTTCAATATACTTAAACTAATTATACCTACAAGATCCTATTTCCAAATAGGGCCATATTCTGAGGTTCTAGGTGGGCATAAAATTTTGGAGAGAATTATGCAACCAGATTCAGAGTGAACATAGTATGAAGCAGAGCTCAGTCAAACCTCAGTGGACCTGTAGCCTAGGAGAGAAAGAAGCCTGTGTTGCTATAAGCACTGGAACTTGGGGGAAGTTTGTTATCATAGCAGAGTCATGGAGGCAGACACAGGTTTGATATTGGAAGCAACCCTTTTAGTGTTCAACTTCCAACTATGTGAAAAATTCTGTGGGAAGCAAACCAACTCAGTGGTTACCTTAACCTCAAACAATTATAGTAAAAACTTTATATCACAGTATAAACCTTACTTTAAAATGAGTTGGTTTATCCAAAAGGCACATGGCTTTTTAAAAATTAAACAGTGCTAACTGGAACAAGTTAACATTGTTTTAGCATAAGAAAAATTTTAAAAAATACTCTCAACAGATTCTAAGGCATTTTCTCAGATTATGGTATCTCATTTGGTAGACACAGAAACCCCTCATTGGTTATTTGCGTTTCACTGGTAAAGGAGACTCAGAAAATGCAAAAGGAAGGAAGGAAGGAAGGAAGGAAGAAAGAAAGGAAGGGAGGGAGGGAGGGAGGAATGGATGGATGAATCACCAATGTTTACATAGACAGCAGGACGTGATGATAAAGCACATAAATTCAAGGTAGCCAGAAGAACCAAACATATTATCATCTCTATCTTTAATCACAATCAAAGGTACTGAAGATGTTATTAATTTGGGAAATTTATTGTCCAGAGCTTTGCATACACTTTATCTCTCAGTGATATCTATACATCAAACTCACATGAACAGTTCTGAATGGATGCCAACATCAATTTTTTGAAAGAAAGTGCATTACGGTTTATCAATTGCTTAGATCCTCAGCTAATACAAGTCTGATGGAGAAAGGAGGTTGAGACTTTGGCAGAAGGGTTAGTGATATAATCACTGGAAAAGAAAATCCTGTTTGCCCAAGGCTGTTAGAGATGATCAGAAGGGAATTTGGAACAATGAAAGGAACAAGATATGGAGGGAAGATAAAAAAAAAAATAGAAGAAAAATTAAAATTTTGCAAGCATTCGGCTCTTTGTCCATTCCCATATGATTGGCATTGAGTAACTAGCCAGATGGCTGGCTGAGATTTTCACCTGTCACCAGGCTTTTGGCATCTTGTGACAGTGGGCTACACGCCATTTTGCAGTAAAGTTAAATTATAGCTGGCCCCTTCCTAACTACCACCATAATCAAGTAATATTTGCCCCTAAGCATGAAAGAAGTCCTTGAGGATTTTTATTCAATGGCTGATTTTTTTTTTTAATGTAAAACCAATTACTGAGAAGCTGTTAAATTTATTTGTGGCTATCCAAAACTCATCATGCTTTACGGAGAGATGATGAAAAGATGAATTCTTAGGTGAGAAGCTGGGACTCCTGTGCACTAGGTAAAAAGGGAGTTACTCTGAAATCCAGAGGACAAACTTACAATCCAACTGGAGCAACTCACAACCTCATTGAAAACAAGAATTGATAACATAGACCATGGAATAAGTTGAAGGGGCAGAGAAAATTGTAATTTTCACTCATTCTGCCCTGTGAGAAATAGGGAACAATGGAGTCTGATTATGTAGAACATAAATTTTAAAAAGAACCCACACAAACAAAGTGAAAGAGAAGGGGCCACTTGTTCTTTTCCTTTATCAAATGATTTTCAGGTCCTCAATCAACTGCTTTCTCATCAATGGATAATAGAGATTGAAAACAACTCAATATCTCCTCTGAATCTTCACAGAAACTTAGGCATGTTTTTGGTCAAAGTACTAAAAATAAACATAAGGAGAACTAACATTATTAGTCAAGTATTAAGTGCCAGATGCTATTCAAAGCAATATACATGGGCTATCCCATTTCATCGTTCCCATGAAATCCAAAGTACAAACTCCCAGTTCTAGTTGAATTCTGCATCTTTGATGGAGATTTTATTGTTGTTTGGTTTTGTTTGCTATGCACAATCACTAAAAGCAGAAGCAATCTTCCATTGTCTCTTTTTTCTCAGAGGCTTTTACATGCTTTATTTTAATCTTTGCCATAGTCTGTGTGGATGTTACTACTCTCATTTTTGCAGATAAGGAAAGAGGCTCAGAAAGATAGAGCAGCTGACCTAAGGCCTCTGTTTTAGTCTGTGTCTTTTTGCTGCTGTGACCAAAAGACCTGACAAGAGCAACATAAAGCAGAAAAAGTTTAATTTGGGGGCTCACAGTTTCAGAGATCTCCGTCCCTAAACAGCTGGCTCCATTGTTTGGGGCTTGAGGTGAGGCTGAACATCATGGTGGAAGGGTGTGGTGGAGGAAAATACCTCAAGACATCACACCAGGAAGCACAAAGGGAGCTCTGCTCAACAAAGACACATTATGTACCCCAAAGGCATGCTCCAGTGACCCACCTCCTCCAGCCACATCCTTCCTTCTTACAGTTACCACCCACCTCTATCAGGGGATTAATTCACTGATTAGGTAAAGGTTCTTATAATCCAATCATTTCACCTCTAAACCTTCTTTCATTGTCTCACACATGAGCTTTTAGGATACACCTCACAGCTAAACCACAACAGCCTCCTAGCATGTGGAACTGCTCATCACAGAGTTGGATCCTAAACGCTCAGACTCCTGAGCTGCTTTTCTCAGACTACTTGAAATTGCTTATATGCTGCCAGGAGGATTATCGCCAGTATTCATTCTCAAAATCGTCTACTACCAGATCAAAGTGAGCCAAGCAGAGTACTTGGCATAAAAACTCCACTGAGCTCAGACTCAGTCACAAACTCATTAAACCAGCACCTCTGTTCTCACACCTCATCTGCTATCTCCCTGGGGTTCCAACTGCCTACTCCTAGCAAAGGTCATGGTTCACAGGCTGATGTGTGTTTAGCTGAGACTTTTAAGAAACTTCAGCTGTTTTTTTCCCCCCAAGGGATAAATAGCATTGCATTTTTAAAGAGGAAATTTTAGCACATTTCACCAGCATGGACATAGCTCCTACTCTGTCGCATGGTCACAACACTTCCCAAAATGTTATTAGGAATCAGCCAGCTCAAAATGGACAGAAACACCCGACAGCAAACAGAAGGGCATGAACGAAAGGAATGATTCATAACCAATTGTTCATTTGGCCAGTTCCCTCAGGAGAGGAAAGAGCAATGAAACTCAGAGCATGACACTTGGATGTGTCCCTCATCCTCTTCATTGTTCACAGCTTCTACAAGGACAGAGGGTCAGCTTCACTGTTCAAACACCAGAAACAACTACACCCAATGCATGTCTCTCTGCTCCTGTAGGGAGGCATCTTGTTTTTACCAACTCTATTCTACTATGGAAGACCACCTTATTAGTTTGTCTTAAGTCAGTTTTGCATATATTGACTTTGGATGTTTTAAAAAGTTAAATTTGTCAGACTGGATTTGCAAAAGACACAACTATATGTTATTTATAAGAAACGTGCCTGACATAAAAACATAGATTGTTTAAGAACAAAAGGATAGAAAAGATGTGCCAGGGAGGTACTAAGCAAAGGAGTGCTAGTGTGACTATAATAATATGAGAGAAAGAGATCCCTGAGTAACATGTACTGTGAGGAAATAAAAGGGGGGAGGGGATATTTCATAATGATAAAAGACTTGTAAACAAAGTTATAAAACTCCTATGTTTATAGTCCTAAAAAGTTAGCTTCACAATATATAAAGAGCTGGACGTGGTGGCACATGCTTGTAATCCCAGCGACTTGGAAGGCCAAGGCAGGAAGATCACAAGTTCAAAGCCAGCCTCAGCAAAAGTGAGGCATTAAGCAACTCAGTGAGACCCTGTCTCTAAATAAAATACAAAAAAAAAAAGAAAGAAAATAGAGCTGGGGATGTGGTTCAATGGTTGAGTGCTCCTGAATTTAATCCCTAGTACCAAAAGAAAAAAATATATGAATATATATAAAGAAAAAATGTCAATCAAAAGCAGAAACATGCAAGTCCATGATCTTTGTTTGAGATTCTAATATTTCCCTCTCAATAACTTATAAAACAGACAGATAGATCAGCATACAGAGATTTTTAACAACGTAATTAACCAGCTTCACCTAATTGACATTTATAGGATACCAAATCTATTCCTAGAACTATTTTAGTTTGCTGTTGGTTTATGAGAACTCTAAACATTATGAATACCTATTTCTTATATATAAATAAGAAATTTTGTTTTTATTTCTTATACCGTACTTATATCTTTTTCTTTCATGGTACCTTTTTCAATACAGAGTTTTAAATCAAATTTGTTCTCTTTTGCTATGATTTCTAGGTTTTCTGCCTTGCTTTGGGAATTCTCTGTTCCAAGATAATCCAGTCTCTTTGCTTCTTAGCCTTTACCTGTCCTAGGTAGACTAAGCCAGGCAATGTTGTAAAGAACAACCTGCAGACCTCAATAGCTGGGTGCAATAAAAAATTTTGTTTATATGCTGTGTCTAGTGCAGGTCAGGAAGGGATGTATGCTCATCCCAGGGTACTCAGGTGACGAAAACCATTGCACATGTATGGACTCCTTCATCTCTACGTCCATAGGGCTTATCTAAGGATTTAAAGTTGCACTTTTGCTCAGTTCTATGCAACACTCCAAATCAGATCCTTCTTATGCTGTTTAATTTTCTTTCTAAGGTTCTACTAATAAAATGTATTAACTTATATAACATAGTTTATTTATTTACTTTTGCTGCCTATTTCCCTTCTTTTCCTACCACCAACACTAGAAGATCTCCACGAGCAGAAAATATTTTTCTTTTTTCTTTTGTTACCAGGTATTGAACTCAAGGCTGTTTTATACCTGAGCTACCTCCCCTGCCCATTTTATTTTTTTATTTTGAGACTAGGTCTCACTCAGTTACTTAGAGCCCCACTAAGTTGCCGAGGCTGGCTTTGAACTTGCAGTCCTCCTCACTCAGCCTCCCGAGCTGCTGGGATAGTAGGCATGCACCACCACAATGGCAAGGCTCTTGAGGTGACAGTGTATATTTATGTATATGTTTTCCACTGATGCACCCCAAGTACCTAGAACAGGGCCTGAAATGTAGAAAGTATCAAATGAATATTTTTAGAATTAATCATTTAATGAAATCTTGAATATCAATAAGAAAAATGTGAACAGCTTAATCAGAAAAAAAAGAGATAGTTTGAATAGGAAATCCACAAAGAAAAAAATTTGAATGACTAATAAGCTAGAAAACATTTGCCCACTTATAATCAAATAGTTCAAATTAAACCATGATGAGCTAATTTTACATATAAGATTAAAATTTAAAATTTTGATAATGCAAATCAATAAGGTCTCTCATGTACTAATGGTTCAAGTACAAATTGGAACAAGTAGTTTAAACTAGATTGCCATGCCCTAAGGAAGTTGAACATATGAATATATTACTCCTAAGTGAATAATGAAGAAACATTTTTATACATGGGAATCAAGTATTATCACAGAAATAGTTATAGCAACCCTGTTCATTAAATTTTAAAAACAGAAGCAATCCAAGTGTTGTTCAACAGAAACTTGTTAAAGCAGGGAGGCATTTTATAAAGTGGATTACTATATAGCAGTGAAAAGGAAGGAGTCATAGCTATACACACATAAATAAAGTTGATACCTCCAATACTATAATAATATTGTTGAGTGAAAGAAGCAAGTCACAGAATATATACAGTAGAATTTCATGAGATCAAAGTCACAAAGGAGCAGAACCAAGTAATATGTTATTGACATTTGTGATCATTGGTAGTCAGCTATTTTCTAAATCATAAGGAAGTAAAGGATAGTCATCAAATTAATCTAGTGGTTACTTTTAAGGCAAAAGAAAGGAACTAGCAATATTCTATGCTTAATTGTGGTCATGGTTCCAAGGATGTTTACTCATAATTATCTATAACTGAGATTGTTCATATTATACATTCTCTTCATATAAATTTTTTCTCATCACTTTTCCAGCACTTCATATTACTCCATTTCCCCCCCACCATCCCATATTCCCATATTGCCAGATGCTCCTAGAAGAGACTAAGTGACTATTTTGCATTCCCTTAATTCATTACTTGCTGTTCTCCAAGAAAGAGGATTTGCTACACACAAATCCCAAGAATATCTTGTCTAACACTAGAAATATTCT
Source organism: Geosciurus inauris (assembly GCA_004024805.1). Taxonomy (NCBI): domain Eukaryota; kingdom Metazoa; phylum Chordata; class Mammalia; order Rodentia; family Sciuridae; genus Geosciurus; species Geosciurus inauris. The sequence goes on along the minus strand of PVHX01012185.1, from coordinate 14,404 downwards.
AAAAGCCCACTTTCCCTGGTCACTACCCCTTCCTCTCCATATTTAGGCAATGCATGCTTCTGATAATTCTCCTTTTCTTATTGCATAAGCACCTCATATATTAAAATGTTTACTATTCAGGACAGATAGTGCTCTTTTTGCACATATTAGTTGTGTTAGCATGTCCTTCATGAAGAAGTGAGTAGTCAGCAGAAATAGTACCATCTTCATGTTGGTGCTTCCTAGTTCTTGGTAAAAATATCTTTTACGTTTTATGACTACCATTAATATATGCCAAATTTAATTTAATGACTAAACTAAGTTACTTCTAATATTTTTTCTAAATTCTTTCTTTTATTTCTCCTGATTCAACAAACATTTACCAAACAGTTACTGTATCAAGAACATATTTGACACAAGTCATATGGGATAAAAGTGGCTGACCTTTTCTCTGGAGGAAATGTGCAGTAGGGTAGAAAAAATAGAAAAGAGAATAGGTGAACTCCAATATTCCAGGGCTCACCTCTGACTGCAGAATAAGATCAAAATTCTTTTTTCATACTTAAACTAGGATGGCATAGGTAATATCTCTGTCTCCTGTTCTTTCTTTTTCTTTTGAGCTGTGTTCTGCTGATCAGAGCTATTGGCAGATCTACCCTTCTCTACTCTTGGAGAAGGATGGATGACTCAAGAAAGGGGATGCTGCTCTCCTCTATTACCTCTTTCACAGATAGACCCAGCACTTCTCTAATTCAGGACATGTCACTGGGGTGGAGCAGCAAGATTAATCACGTCTTGCTGAATAGCAGGGATAATGTAAAGGCCATGCAACACAGAAAAATTACTACCCAAGTCCAGAGACATCCCAGAGTACTTTCTAAGCTGGTTCATGCTGTTCTCCTGCCATGTAAAACTTGACCCCACTACTTGATCTGCTCTAGGACTCTGGTTCAAAATCCAGAGCATGTTGAACCCTGGCTTGCGGAAGTGTAGAAACTATTCCTTAACTCACATCTAAGGCCTAGTTCCCTCCACCTTCATTTCTTGACCCAAGATTAACTTTTTCCAGTAATAATATGTACAGTCATTTGGCAAATAGATATTTATGTGTTTACTCCTAAGGTGTATCAGACGCCAAATGAAACAGTTATCAAAAAGTTCTCAAATCAGTTCTACCAAAGTGACACACAAAGAAAATCCTAATCCACTGTTAGCCAGAAGGTTGGCATGAAAGTGAGGATGTCCTCTGTTAGGACACAAAAACTTAAATTAGTTGTGAGGAAAACAATGGGACAAGAAACAGGAGCATGAGGTGGGGATGAAGCCAAAATTAAGAGTTTTTGGAAGTAGGTATTCTGTATGGGTAAGAAAATTAGGAAAAGTGATTTGGTGGGTTCTCGTTTAACAAGGATAAAAACAGTTTTAACAAGCCCATTAGTTTATATGGTGAGTTTGGTGGTTTTGTAAGCATGTATATGTTGACACACACACACACACACACACACACACACAAACACACACACACATACACAGTGCTTTAGGCTTGAAGCTTGCAACTTCTGTTCTGATATAGATTCTAACCCTCTACACAGACTCAGTCTTTGTGTTCTTGTGAGCTTGCATTCCACTGATGATTAGCAATGGGAATTTCAGTAACCAGCAAGACCCACAAAGCTGTGTTCTCAGTCTGGGATCCTGGAAAGGAAATTCTCAGACACTGCTACCTTGGTGCATTTCTCAAAAATCTCTATTATTCAGTTTCACCCTGGTCACTTCAACATACAAAGGAGGTGACAAGTGTTAGATGTTCTTAAAAGGGCTGTTGGAATTCAGATAATAGAGAGATTAAATCTATCTGGTGGAGTCCAGGAAGGATAAAGAGGAAATGTTAACAGTTGATGCTGGGCTTGAATAGTAAAGATGGCATTCGCTGGACAAGGAACGGAAGAAAGGCTATTTAGGAAGAAAATAAAAATGACATTATCAGATCTGTGTTTTAGAAAGACAATGTGAGGAATGATTTGGGAAAAAAAGATGGGACAAGATGTGGTAGACAAATGATATTGCCACTAGATCAGTTCAAGAAAAAAAAAAATCTTTGCAAGCCAAAAGCAAACCATTAGAATGGAAATGGAAGCACTCAAATGTGAATGACATGTCAGAGATCATCTTGACAAGTTTTAGTTTAAGAGGGGCTTTAGAAAAGAGGAATGAAATAAGGGTGGCTCTGAAATGTATTTGAGAAGAAAAATTGAAGTGAAAAACAAATTTATGTGTTGGAACAAAGTGTTTTTGTCTTTAACATCAAGGTACTTGTGGGGTTCCAAGGTGGAGAGATTCTGCTGACATATTCATATAGCAGGGTTCATGGGAGAAAAGACAAGACTGAAGGTAAGGATTTGGAAGTCACTTACCTAGAGGTAGTTGATGCTACTTCAGGAAGTGATATTGTGCAAGGATGACTTATTGACTGAGAGATGAGAAGTGTAAGGTGTAATCGAAGAAGAGAATTGAAGTGCATACATGAAAAGTAATTTAGTGTGGAAGAGATTCTTTGGATCAACTCAGTCATATATTTTGTTTATCTCTGGTGGGTTAGTTCAGAGGAAGGGATTCAAGGATTACATCAAAATATATTGGCTACTTCTAACTTGCAGAAAATTGGATCTGGCTGTCTGCATTTCCAATATAGGACATATCTGTGTTTGTCAATTAGCAACAGCCCATCACCTGATAATGGGCTTTAATAGCCCTGCATTGATGTTATTAGTCTGCCTGATGGTGCTATCTTGGTTTTAAGTGATAACTCTAATATGCAAATGATTGCCTGTTAACAACAGACCTGAATGTCACACAAGCATTTAACACCCTTCAATGAAAGCAGGAAACATATCTCCCCTCAAAGCGTGGAGCGATTTGGTAGTGTCTTTTCATATACCATGGATGAAAGAGTGCTGCTTAAGTCTATCAATACATCTTTGTTTCAGGGCAAATCACCAGTTCCTCTCAGAGAAGATTGCCCATGATAGTTAGTCCATCAAAATGCAAGGAAAGCCCCAGGAGCTGAAGCTATGCACACACAGAAGATCCCAAAGTCTATGCACAATCTATGCACCTACAATTCTCCTTTTTAAAACATTTTTCCTTATTTAGTATTTATATACTTATAGAGAAGTAGCATAGTATAATAAAAATCACCAATGAATAAATGAGCACTGGTGTTTGGCTCAGAAGATCTGAGATCAAATGTGAACTTGGACATTTTGATGTTGCTTCTGAACCAGCATGGCACAAATTCTTTACAGGTGTGCCCTCATGTTTTGATCTATATTAAAGTGAATGTTCTCAGTGATGTACACATGTAGACATTGTGGTCCTCAACATGAAGAGTTGAGCTTAGTAGATTGTGCAGCACCCATGTAGGTAGGTCCAACATCTGGGAGACAAAAGATATAGGAATATCCAGCCAACAACAAAATCATTGTGATTTGTGTCCCTGTAATATGGGCTTGTAATTTACCTCTTGTTTATATTTTTATGAGTGCCTGTGCCCTAGCAATGGGTGGTGGATAAGTCATCTAAACTTGCTGTTAGATGATTTGGGTTTTTATCCTGTTTCAGTCACATCTTTTGTTGTATGAACTTGAAAAAGCATATGCAGCGCAAGTGGTAAGGAATAAATGAAATCTTCCCAATGTGAGTTCTTAGTACCAAAGCACTTGGAAGTGGAAAAGTCTACCAATGTGCTGTTGACATCATTATCTGTAAGATGATAATAATGATAACCACAACAGTTGATGCAAACATGGGAGGTAATGTTTTGAACTTTTGTAAGTGATTTTTGTACATTTACTAATTTAATTCTTATAACAACCCTATGATCTGTAAATTGCTTTATCTTCCTACTTTATAGTTAAGCAGAATGATCACTGTAGGTAAAGATTTGAACACCAAAAATCCTGGTGCCAAAAGATGTGCTCTTGGCTCTGTTGTCATAAATTCAGGTGAGGGGTTGTAAGGATTTCCACTGACAGTGCCTGGGTTCCATACTTGGTATGCATACAACTCTGACATGAGTTAAGCAATAAGGTTTTGGGTTTGCTGATGAAGAAAGCAATGCATTGCAAAGGCATAAATTGGCTTTCGAGTGTAATTTCAAGTGAAACAAAGTTAATTTAGGGCTGGTCTGAAATGCAGGTAAGAAAATAGGTCTTACAACTTCAGAGCAAACTAGAAAACCAATAGTTTACTATTATTTAAAGTTAACTTGCTTCACAGTGTTGTGTGATTTGGGAAGAAGTTTTCAAAGTAAATATCAGTGCAGGCAAATATTTTGATAAATGATTTAGGTTAGTAGCGTACTGACATGAAAGGGGAAAGAACTGCTATGCATTATATGAACAAAAAATGTGAGAATCTATGATAGATTCTTGATAAATACTGTACAACTTACACTTCAACAATATATTAAATATTATCTGAAATATGTTACAGATCAAGAAAATGGGAGAACTAGCTATGTAGCTCAGTGGTAAAACACTTGCCTAGCCTGAGAAAAGCCCTGGGTTTTACCCCAGTACTGCAGAATAGAAAGGAAATATGACAAAATATGTGTCTAGGGGTATAGATCAGTTGCAGAGTGCTTACAAAAATGCACAAGGCTCTGGGTTCAGTCTCCAACACTAAAACGAAAGCGGAAATTAGATTATGTTTGGAAGGTTGACAAATCTGCTTGTTACTGAGAAGTGAAGGAAGATAAAATCATCTTAAATGACAAAAAGAAATCTGAATTTGGTTCACACTCTCTTGTTTATTCTTCATTTTACAAATATTTACCACTTCCTGGGCAGCTTTACCCTTAATGTGGGCACTGTGACCATAACTCTAATGATAGCAATATAGTGTCCTCTTCAGTAAGAGACACCGAGAGGCTATGCTGTCCTGCTCTATGGATGAGCCCGTGTGCTGGAGAACATGTGGGAGGGAGTTTTTATCCAGCCTTGGGTGATTGGGAAAATTTTTCTGGAGAATGTTTCATTTCATAGCCTAAGGTACTGGTCAGCAGAAGACCCAAGGTGTGTGTGTCATTTTTCTTTTTTTCCAATCAGAGTTTATTTAGATTCTACTGAAACCTTGTGACTAATGGAAGAGAGAAGATGGAGGTCGGGATTTTGAGTAAATCAAAGCATACCTTTGGAAAACTTTGCTTCTAAATTATGTTTTTGAGAACTGGTGCTGAGAGTACCTTTGGAATCAGGCCTTTCTATTTTCTGTATCTCCCTCTAGATACACATTGTCTTAATCCTCTCCACATTTCTTATATACTTTTTTTTTGTTGCACAGGAGCTGATTGGGTTCCAGCTGTGTTTTCTATTGTAGATGATGGACTCCCAATTAGAGAGTCCCCTGCTGGCAATAACAATACAGCCTGTTCTTTTAAATTTGCTAAATTCTGCTCAAGATATTAGTTGAGCATTTTAAAAATTAAAACTCTTATATTTTTATGTGTTATCTTTCTCTGTGGAATTTATTTAGACAATATATTCTCCAAATTTTCCCTGGAGACCTTTTGACCCACTTTGAAAGTAGCTCAAAATGTTTGAGCCAAATTCACTTATTCAATTTCCATGTTTTTGTTGGTAATATGTAGAACAAAGGGGAATTATTCTTGACTGTGTGGCTCATCTATACAGGGTCACTTTACCTATATTTCTATTTACTCTGAGTAGGGATATGGTCAAAGAAGATAAGCAACCTCTCCCAGACAACTCTCCTAAGTATCAAAGCTGAGACTGAAATCCATATTTGTGTTTTCCAAAGCCATTGCATTATTCTTTGATCCATAAATTCAGGAGTTAGCCAGTCACCTGTTTTTTTAAATAAAGTTTTATTGGAACACAGTCACGCACATTTATTTATGACACTTTCCAGTTATAATGGCAAAGCTGAATAGCTTTAACGGAGAATATGTGGTTTGTCAAACTGAAAATGTTTACTATCTGGCCCTTTACTTGAAATGTTTATCAGCTAATGAATATATAAGAATGACTTAAGTTCACATAATTAATAATCATTTCCTATTTACAGAATCTTCTTGATTTTGTATCAATCCAAAAATTAGGACTAAGAATTTAATGACTGAGGAAGTTTTGCTCTTCAAAACCACACTTCACAGGATTGTTTAATTGCATTAAAGTTACCAGACATATTGTTAAATTAGATTTTCTATTTTTGATTCTGATTAGTCTTCTCACATACAGATAAACTTTTAGTATATTTATCATCACTTTCATAGGATCATCAGTCCATACAAATAGTCTAATTTGATATATATTTCTTGTACTCCCTCATTTAGGACAGTGTTTAGGTCAAATGCACTAAATACTTTGAGGGAAACGTTTTCTCAGAATGTGATAACAGAGGCAGCCACAGTGAATATGATATAGTGTGTCTGAAGATACTAAACCAGGTTTAAAGTTGAGGGAGTTATTTCATTAACTTTCCAAGGTTTTTGATCATTTTATTTCTATAATAAGTCATTTTTTTCTTTCTGAAATATACTCCTTCAGTGATATTGAAATTCTGAAACTTTGACATTTTTATAATCATTAATTGGTTTGCTATAGTTATTTGATCTACGAAAGATGAGATGGTCTTTAAATTAAAAAAAAAGATAATTGCTACCAATTTTGGTTGATATATATTCAGTTAGTTTTGTTTTCTGGGTATTTGGCTTCCTCAATTTGCTTACAAACTTAGAATATTCTTCCTTTCTTATCCTCTTTTATATTTATTTGTTTTAATCAGTTATACATGACAGCAGAATGCCCTTTCATTCATTGTACATAAACAGAGCACAAATTTTCACATCTCTGATTGTACAACAGGTAGGGGCACATCATTTGTGTAATCATACATGTGTCTAAGGTAATGATGCCCATTTCATTCCATCTTCTCTGCTCTCCCCATCCCCCCTCTCGTTCCCTCCCTCCCCTTTGACTAATGCAAAATACCTCTACTAATACCACATGTCCCCCCACTCTTTATGGATTTGCATCCACTTAGTAGAGAAAACATTCCACCTTTGGTTTTTGGGATTGGCTTACTGCACTTAGCATGATATTCCCTAACTCCATCCATTTACCTGCAAATGCCATGATTTTATTCTCTTTTATTTCTGAGTAATATTCCATTGTGTATATAGATATATACCACAGTTTCTTTATCCAATCATCTATTGACACTGGTGTGGCTGCATCGCTGTAGTATGCTGTTTTTAAATCCTTTGGGTATACACCAAGGAGTGGGATAGCTGGGTCAAATGGTGGATCCATTCCAAGTTTTCTAATGAATCTCCATATTGCTTTCTAGATTGGCTGCACCAACTTGCAATCCCACCAGCAATGTATGATTGTGCCTTTTCCCTCACATCCTTGACAACATGTATTGTTGCTTGTACTCTTGATAACTGCCATTCTGATTGGCGTGAGATGAAATCTTAGTGTGGTTTTGAATTTCTCTAATTACTAGAGATGTTGAACATTTTTTCATATGTTTGTTGATTGATTATATTTCTTTTTCTGAGAAGTGTCTGTTCAGCCCCTTAACCCATTTATTGATTGAGTTGTTTGTTTTTTTGGTGTGAAGTTTTGTGAGTTCTTTATATATCTTGGAGATTAGTGCTCTATCTGACATGCATGTGGCAAAAATTTGCTCCCAAAATGTAGGCTCTCTCTTCACCTCATTTATTGTGTTTGCTAAGACTTGCTTGGTGGCATAACATATGGTCTATTTTGGAGAAGGATCCATATGCTGAAGAGAAAAAGGGGATTTGCTCATTGATGGATGGAATAATCTATATATATCGGTTAAGTCTAAATTATTGATTTGTTTATTGAGTTCTATAATTTGTTTACTTTTTGTTTGGATGATCTATACAGTGGTGAGAGAATTGTGTCAAAGTCACCCACTATTATTGTGTTATGGTCTATTTGATTCTTGAAATTTAGAAGGGTTTGTTTTATATACGTAGATGCCCCATTGTTCGGGGCATAGATATTTACGATTGTTATATCTTTTAGGTGTATGATTCCCTTGAATAGTATGAAATGTCCTTATTTGTCCCTTTTCACTAACTTTGGATTGAAGTCTACTTTATCTGATATGAGGATGGAAACCCTTGCTTGTTTATGTGGTCTGTGTGAGTAATAAGTTTTTTCCCATCCATTCATCTTCAGTCTGTGGATGTCTTTCATTGTGAGATGAGTCTCTTGAGGGCAGCATATTGTTGGGTATTTTTAAAAAATCCAATCTGTCAGTCTATCTCTTGATTGATGAGTTTAGGCCATTCACATTCAGGCTCATTATTGAAATATGATTTGTATTCCTGCTCATTTTGGTTTTTAATTTGACTTGGTTTCTCCTTTGATTGGCCTTCCTTTGGTATAATTCCTCCCTTTGCAGATTTTTATTGTTGTTATTCACTTCCTCCTCATGGAATAATTTGCCACAAATGTTCTGCAGTGCAGGCTTTCTTGATGTAAATTCTTTTAACTTTTGTTTATCATGGAAGGTTTTTATTTCATCATCAAATCTGAGCTTAATTTTGCTGGGTATAAGATTCTTGGTTGGCATCCATTTTCTTTCAGAGCTTGATATCTGTTGTTCCAGGATCTCCTCTCTTTGAGGGTCTGGGTTGAAAAATATACTGAGATTCTAATGGGTCTCCCTTATATATAATTTGATTCCTCTCTCTTGCGGCCTTTAAAATTTTATCCTTTTTTTTTTTTTGGTACCAGGGATTGAACTCAGGGGCACTCAACCACAGAGCCACATCCCCAGCCCTATTTTGTACTTTACTTAGACACAGGATCTCACTGAGTTGCTTAGCACTATTCTTATTTTGTATGCTAGGAATTTTCATTATAATGTGCCTTGGTATAAATCTGTTGTAATTTTGTATATTTGGTGTCCTATAAGCCTCATGTATTTGGTTTTCCAATTTATTCTTCATGTTTGGGAAATTTTCTGAAATTATTTCATTGAAGAGATTGTGCATTCCTGTGGTTTGAAACTTTGTGCCTTCCTCTATCCTAATAATTCTTAGATTTGGTCTTTTGATGTTATTCCATAATTCTTGGATGTTCTGTTCATGGTTTCTTGCCATCTTCACTGTGTGGTAAACTTTATTTTCAAGATTTTATATTTTATCTTCATTGTCTGAAATTCTGTCTTTCACATGATCTAGTCTGTTGGTAATGCTTTTTATTGGGTTTTAATTTGGTCTATTGTTTCCTTCATTTCAAGGATTTCTGGGTTTTTTTTTGTTGTTGTTTTTTGTTTTTTTTGTTTTGAGAATCTCTGTCTCTTTCTTGAAGTAATCTTTTGCTACCTGAATTTGCTCTCTTCCATTTGTTGGAGTGATCAATTTTTGCCTGTATTTGTTCACTTAGGTCATTCTTTAATTTGCAGATTATTTTAATTATGTACACTCTGAACTCCCTCTCTAACATTTTATTTATGTGTTTTCAGTGGGTTCTATTATTGTCATTTCTTAGTTTGGGGCACTTTCCTCCCTTGTTTTTTCATGTTGTCTATGTGTCTTCTTCTCTTGCAGTGCAGAAGTGAGGTATTGCAGTTTCTACCATGTAATTTTGAAGTGTCTCTTCAGGCTACTAATACCTCACCTTTAAGGGGGAGATCAATGTTTCCAGAACCCAATGCAACCAATATGCAGCCATAAGTCAATTATCTCCTATTTAGACATTTACAGTTTTGTTGCTATGAACAGAAATGATGAGTTTGGTTATCTTCCACTGTATATCCAGTAGGTTTGCATAAGGTTTTACAGTTTCTAATTATGGACAGAGAGAGAATGGAGGGGGGTTAGCATGTGATGTTTATGATATAAGGTGTGAAAATATAGAGGTTTTAGATTACAGGACATGTGAAAGGGGAATTAAAAGGAGTTGACTGTTAGCAGGGAAAAAAAAAGAGAGAGGTGACTCCATGCAAAGATCCCTATTGCCTCTGCATCAGGATGGTGTCTGTCAGCACACCTAGTAGGGATACTTCTGGTGCAACCAGTCCCACACAGACCTTGGTGGTGGTCTTCCAGGTCTTGGTTGTTGTCCCTTCATTGAAGCAGCCACATCCCTTGTCGGTGTCGGCAGTAGCATCAAGCCTGTAGGTACCTTGGTATTCAGCCTCCAGGCCCCCGTTGGTATCCTTAAATGGAATCTGCCCCAACTAAAGATGGTGGAGGCCACAGGGGAGGTAACCTCAGATGGGGGTGGAGGTGCCCCTAGCTGAGGCAACCGCTTTCAGAGGTGGGACTGGAAGGATGGGCTATGCGCTGGCATTGGGTGGCCTGCTTGGTGGTGGCAGGTAGTGCTGCAACCGGCAGCTGTCCCTGTCTGTTGTCCATGGTGTAGATTGCCACATGGGAAGGGCTATGTCAGTGGCTGTGGTGTCCCAAGATGGAGGCAGTTTGAGTGGTGCCTCATGTTGGTGGACAGGGCTGCCACACAGCGTTCCTGTCCTCACAAGCACAGGTATGTTCCTGTCCACATGGGTGCAAATGTGTTCCAAGTCTGGCCTCCAGCACAGGCACAGGTGTAGGTGTGTTCCAGGGATGGCCTCTGGTGCCCTTTCTTGTCCTCTTGACAAATCTTTTCCTTTTTTTCTGGGAAGGGGATGATGTTTTCACTTATAGAAAAGTTGCAAATTAAATAAAAAAAAAAAACTTTCCTGAAGCACTTTTATGTAATAATCCATCAATCCTGAATACTTTAGTGCATATTTCATAAAAACAGATACATTTTCATGCCTATTCACAACAAGCAAAAAATCCAAAAGTTTACAATGATACATTACATCTAACCCTGGGAGACTAACACATTTGGCCAGTTAGCTCACTAGTGCCCATTATAGGAATAAATTGGACTCCCGTGCTGCCTTTAGAGCTCCTCAATGTGGAAGGAAAAGAGCAACAGTGTAACCAGAGACGTGCAATGACTTCCAAAGCCTTCTGCTAGGCGTGGTTTCTGCTTCTCATTCTATTGGCTCCAGCAGGTGGCCCTCAAAGCCTTCCACCCACTGGGGGCACCACAGTAGGTAGAATGGTACAATACTTTTTCCAGGTAAGGGGACAGCAAATACTCAGAAGCAATAAAATAAACTTCCATGTTGCCTTATTTCAGAGGAGGAGATTAAGATGCAGAAATGCTTATGTAACTTAATGCCAGCCAGCTAGGCAGACACAGAAATAGAAATTAAATTCAGGTTTTCCTATCCAGAAGTCTGTGTTTTCCCATTACACATTTGAAGAGATTCCAAGCTATTTGGGGTGATAGGAAAAACAAACAGTGTGTTGAAAATCTCCTTTTTGCCATCTGCAGATCCGATCTGCATTCTGGCCTCAGGAGGCTGATCTGTACAGATATTAATAGCTTCTCTAGCTCCCTTTCTTCCAGGTGGGTTTGGCACAGCAAATCCCTAGTCAAAGACTGGAGGGAGGCTGAGAATCTGGCTGAATATTTTATTTCCTCATCCCTCTCAGCAGGCTCACCATGGGTTGGCTGTGTCTTTTAACAAGAAGTCTCAGCTCCTAGAAGGCAATCCTCTGTACCTCCCTTCTGAGAACAACTTCTCCTTACCTCTTCAGGTCTAAAAGTGTAAGGGATCTGAGTTGTTATTAAATTGAAGTACTACACCATTGCTGAAGTTCCCTACACTTTCCCTAAAGCTTTAAAAAGAAGTCCTCTGATTAAATGCTGCTTGAATTACCCTAATTTGAGTATATCCTCTGCTTCTTGCTGAGACTCAGTTCAAAAACTACTCACAGCTATGCCTAGCAGGTACGAGGAGATACAACCCCATAATTTGTTCATGCTGCTCTTTTGCTCTATTTTACCCTTGAACATGGCATAACATCAGAAACTTACAGAGTAAGTGAATATAGAAGCATTGGAAAAAAATTTAAGTGGTCTGGGACCTAAGAAAATCAGATTTTCTTATCTTCTATTTTTTGTCATTCTAATTTACTGCTGAGAATATGCAGATCCTCTAGGATATCCATTTCCATGACTGGAAAGACAAAGTACAAGAGGCACTGTAATGATAATGATTCATTCTTTCAATAAATAGCTATGGTGTATTTATTTTAAATAAGAATGAAAATTTGACTAATAAATTCATTTACTGTTTATGTGAACATTTTTATTATTTTGTACTCTACCATGTAAATCTCCTTGAAAGAGAAATTGTGGAAGTTCTATTGCTATGAAGACATCAATAGTTATCTTTCCTTTCACTTCTCCTCTCAGTCCTATTCATGAGGATGTCTGTAGAAAGTATAAGCTCCTCTATTAAGATGAAACCCAGAATTTCTAAGGGATAACTCATACAGGAAAATGTTCTGGCAACAACAATAATCACAGTGAGACTATCACAAGGTGATGTGACATTCAGGGTAATAGAGTGGGGCCTTTCTTCATAAAGGTTTATTCTCTCTGTAGAGAACACTGAGCATGCTAAAGTTTCTCTCCACAGAGGGAAGAGTGCAACCTCACAGATGGCAGAATTCTCAACATGGATTGGGAGAATGAGTCTAGTAAGACCTTAGCAATAGAAAGAATCTCAAGGTATTCATGCCTAAAATTTCTTCAAAGAGAATCTACTTAAAAGCCAGATTGGCCTAGGTTGCCATGTTAAAGTTGTCCAAAAGGTCCATATCACTAACAGATGTTAGAAGTGATGGGGAGCATGGTCCCTAGCCCCATGATGACTGGCTTCACACCTGCTCTCCTACCTTTCTACAGTATGAATTTAGGCAAGTCACTAACTGGTAGGCAGAGACATCTGCCTTCCAAAAACTCCTCTGACGAATGATGTGGTACCCTGCAGAAGAGAGTATGGGCTGAAGATAAGGTACTAGAGATCAGGTACATCAAAAGAGGTATGCTTCATATAATGAAGAAAAATATTAATATTAAAAAGTTGTATTAAAGAGCCAGGGAGGTGAACCCTGAGGGTAGCCAGTGCAGTGGATGCCAAGGGGCCAGGAGAGGGAAATGGTCTGTGCAACAGTTTTATTGACCATTTGGAAGCTCTCAAGCTAGGATGCTATGCTTGGGGTGCTAGTGTCCACAGACTTGATTACCTCTCTTCAAAAACAGGTACCACCTCAGCTCTCCCTGACTTCTGAGTGATCCAGATAGTGATGCTCTTGTTTTACGTAAACAGGTTTTCTTCCTCTTATTTGAGATGCTTCTTACTATTGAACATTCTCCCTATTAGAACAGACCCAAAAAAATGAGCTCCTTAAAAATTGTCTGGTCCATTTTGGTTTTGTTCCCGCTTCTTCCTTCTCTTTCCTTTCCCCTGAGTTTATCCCTGGTACACTTTCTATATTCTGCACTCCATCTCAGTGTCTGCTTTTGAGAAAGTCAAGCTGGGACACTAATTCCTGTGGCCCGATCCCCTCACCTATGAATAAGGACAGTAGTGTCTATGCTTACTTTTTTTGATTTTTTTTTTTTGGTGAGGATTTCTTAAGTTAATATATTAAAGTGCTTAAATTATATCTAGCATAGTAAAGAAATGTTATTCATTCCATTAATGAAGAATGCAATGGGAGATGAAGAAGGTATATGAACTACTGCTTTTTGAAACTACACAAACTTTCCAGAGACTCCCTTCTCACTACAGACCACTGTTTATCCACATTTTATGTCCTTACCTTAGTACAAAATCTCAGGTAGAACATCGTTGACCACCTGGAAATTGTGCAAGTACAGAAATATGGTGTTTGACCCTCTGCTCAATACAGTGGCCATCTTTCTCCTCACCTTTGTCTTTCCCTTTTCCCTGCTACATTCTACCCTCTCATAATTATTAAGGACTCTCAGTTTATTTTGCACACATCGGGGTCTTGGTATGTGTCTCTGTGATTGTGAAAATGAATCTCCAGGGCGGTTCCAAGATGGCGGCCTAGGCAGACACTGCGGTCAGTCTCTCCAGAGCCAGAGATTGAAGTAGTGGAAATACCATCTCCCAGCCAGCTTCTGGACATCATCCTACAGCTGCCCCGGCAGGAATTTCACTTGCGCGTGTAAGCAGGGCCACCAGGCAGCAGCCATTGCCACAAGCAGAGCGTCTTCGGCAGCAAGCGGCGGCGGAGCTCAGTCGCGGCGGCTCAGAGCCCCAGCCCAGGGCTCGCCCCGGGGGGCCTGCTTCTATACGGGGTTCCTGGCTCCAGCGCCCACCCAACCACGCAGGGCCCCTAGCAGCTGCTCCCGTGGACACACAGCCTCAGCCGCTAGCCACTGGGGAGCCCAAATTCAGGGCAAGAGTCGCTCCAGAGACCCCAGCGGAGACAGCCCGCCGCACTTCCGCTCCAGAGCTCCGGTGCACCGGCAGGAGC
>PVHX01012184.1:0-60495 GCA_004024805.1 Geosciurus inauris | reverse complement strand
GCGCGGTGGCTCACGCCTGTAATCCCAGCACTTTGGGAGGCTGAGACAGGAGGATCGCGAGTTCAAAGCCAGCCTCAGCAATGGCGAGACGCTAAGCAACTCAGTGAGACCCTGTCTCTACATAAAACACAAAATAGGGCTGGGGATGTGGCTCAGTGGTCGAGTGCCCCTGAGTTCAATCCCTGGTGCCAAAAAAAAAAAAAAAAAAAGTTCTTTGGCAGATTTCCAGTTCCCTAGCTTCATAAGCATGACAACATTGTCATCACTAGGTGCCCTAAACAGAAACCAATTAGTAAAAATGTAACGAATTATATTTTTAACTTTTTTGAGTTCCTCAGATTAATTCTAACCGGAACAGTGTCTAACTTGTAAGTAAGGGTCTATAATAATTGGCATGACTGGAATAAAAAAGAAATGCCCGAAAGCCGAGTATTCAATGCATTATATTCTGTTCTGTATAGGTTCCCACAACACCATTCCAAAACCAAACCAGGAACAAAATTTGGCAACAAAGATTATTTTCTTAGTGAGAGATCCAATAGAATATAAAAAAGCATAGGAGTATAATTAGATTTGAATAACAACAAGAGGAACATAGTAATTATTTTGGGTGGAGCTGAAAAAAATGTCATGCTTTTCTATTCATTCATGCAATAGTTAATTAACATCTATAGGTAGCTTCCACAGCATTTTATTCAGTACTACGGATGATAACAGGGTATCTGCTCCCTTGCCGTTGCCCAGAATAGTGTACTATCTCCTTAATAAAGATTGTCATGTTCTGCTACTTCCCACATTTTTAAAAAATTTAACTTTTCAAAAACAGGTGCTGTTTCCTATATATTTCTAATAACACTGACAGCCCGGCACAGAGATGAGAGTTGGTGAAGGGAACGTCTGAGAATGCAGGCATGAAAACGTTCCTTGCACGTGATTTCAAAGAAGTGTGCTGACACATTTTCTGATATGTAGGCTTTATGAAATACTAGGCTAATTATTTTTTATTTAAAAGAGGATTTGTAACACTTTTAAGATGATAACTGCAACTCATATTATCAACATGGGATTACTGGGAAATATTGAAATGTAAACAAATTAAAAGCCTCTTATAATCCTCTATCTTCATAAATGTTAACCTCTGGTAGCATTTATGCATTTCTCTGTCACACACACTGACACATTTGTTGAAAAATTTAGATCATTGTGTGGATATTGTGCTATTTTTTGCTTACCTTTTAATGTGGAATTTTATGATTGGTTATATTTTTCTTATTAGAATTAACACTTTGATAAATTCCTCTTTAAATTCTCCTTTCCCCTAACCAATGGATGTGAACCACCAAATACAGTCATTCTCTCCATTACTGACAATTCCCTAAAATTTTCTTTGTACTTGATACACTTTCTACTTGATATCACTTACTATCTCAATAGCTCCAACAGCTTGCTTTCTTGTTTTAGGCAGTTGTCCTTCTAGTGTTCTAGAAAAGAAATGTTCAAAATAGAAAAGTTACAGTATGAACATAATTTGCAAAATTTTCCAATTAGCATTTTGCTGAACATCAAATGTTGCCCTTGGTGGTCAATTTATACACTTACAAACACTGAAATTTCAAAAACAAATTTAATAATAGACAGTACAAAGATTTTTTGAAAAGGCGCTGGGAAAGGAAGTTGTCACTGGCTGTCTCTAATTTTGTTAAAGTAGCAAAAAAAGACATGCATCTGGAGTACAATTTTTAAAACTGTGACAAAAAATACATAACAGATGTTTTAGTCAGCATTTTCACCACTGTGACTAAAACATCAGACCACAACCATTGTAGAGGAGGAAACATTTATTTGAGGGCTCACGGTTCAGAGGTCTTAGTTCATAGAAGGACAGCTCCGTTCATAGGGGCTCAAGGTGAGGCAGGACTTCATGGCTGAAGAGTGTGGCAGAGGGAAGCAGAGGCAGACTCCACTCTCCAGATACAAATATATAACCAAAGCCATGCCCCAATTCCCATCTCCTCCAGCCACACCCTAACACGTCAGTTACCACTCAGTTGATCCCTATTAGGGGATTAAATCGCTGATTAAGTTAAGATTCTTACAACCCAATCATTTCTCCTCTGAACCTTCTGGCTCTGTCCCACACATGAGCTTTTGGGGGACACCTCACATCCAAACCATAACAACAGACTTTATCTACTTAATCATTTTTAGTTGTACAGCCAGGGAACTGAATATGTTCACATTGTTGTGTTATTTTCATCTATGAAACTTTTTTCCTCTTGCAAAATGGAAACCCTATAACCATTAAGCAACTCTGTATTATCCCCTGCCCCAGCCCCTGGCAATCACCATTCTCCTTTCTGTTTCCATGAACCTGACTATAGTAGGTACCTCATATAAGTGGAATCACACAAGAGTTTTCCTTTTGTGACTGGCTTAATGTCTTCAAGGATCATTCTTGAATTATTCACATTGCAAAATGTCTTCAGGTTTCATCCACATCGCAGCATGTCTAAATGTCCCTGTTTTCAAGGCTGAATACTATTCCATTGTACGTACAATACCACATTTTGTTGATCCATTCATCAATTGATGGACACTAAGGTTGCTTCCATATTTTGGCCACTGCTAATAATGCTGTTGTGAATATCAGCATACAAATATTTCTTTGACTCCTTGCTTTCAGTTCTTTTGAGTATATACCCAGAAACAGAATTGTGAAACCTTGTGGTAATTCTATTTTTAATTTCTGAGGAACCACCATACTTTTCCATAGCATCTGCTTCATTTAACATTCCTACCAGCAGCACATAAGAATTCCAGTTTTTCCATATCCTCACCAACACTTGTTCTTTTCTTTCTTTTTGGATGGTAGTCATCCTAATGGATATGTAATGGTAAATTAAAAATTATAACCTTTTGTAACAAATACTGAAGAGCAAATGTGAACTTTAAATGAATTCTATTAAGTACACATTAAACAAGTGTACTGTATTCTGAAAACTTCCCCTCATTTGAAAATTTTATTTCTTAGATCACATTTCTTTTTTTTTTAATTTTTATTTTTTTAAAATTTTTTTCCTTAGATCACATTTCAAGGAGGTCCAAATGCTGTCCACTGATTTCATGGAAATCTTACAAAGACACATATACACACACACACACACACACACACACACAATTTTAAAACATTAAAAGGAGACTGAAGAATAAGAGTTAAAGATTTCTAAAAAAAAATCACAGGAGAACAACTGCCAGTTCTCTTCAGCTTTATAACATATCGTTCTGTCAGCTTTGATAAATGGCAATTCACTTAATTTTATTCCACCTCAGGTTAATAATTTACTTGTAATGCAAGGCTAACTTCTCTGGGATGAAGCAGAGGTGATATTTTAAAACTATAAAGTCTCACAACCCTTTCCCCCACACCCAAATTCAGATTTTAAAGTTTAAGACACACAAGCTTTCTTCTCTTGAGAAATTGTGTTTCAGAAAAAATATTTTCTATGCCACACTGCCCTTTTTGGAAAGGTTTCAGAAGCAGGCTTAAGCAGTCTTTTAAACCTCTATCCTCCCCTTCTAGATAGAGAAGAGTGATGGCGGACTGGCGCCTGGGTTTGGGGCTCTTCTGGCTCTCCTTCCCTTAGGCCACGCCCTCTTGGCACTGAGGGGCGGAGTCTGAGGGGCCCAGTGGACACTGTTTCCATTGCAGTTCTGTGGACAACCAGCCTAACCCCAGCCTCCAGGCTTAGCATACTCTATGCTGGTTTGCAAGGTGGAGAAGATTTATTCATCTAGTATTTCCATTTTATTGATAAAAATCAAAATGGCCTGAAGCAGTCGTAATTCTGTTTCCTAGCTTCAGATGAGTCACCTCCATGTAATCAGAATCTTGCCCATATTTCAAGGACACACCCAACACCTATATCCCACTCCTACCTTCAATCCGTGTAGCTGTTTTTTTTCATATTGTCTCTCCCCTCTTTAGTCTTCCATTATTCAAACGAAATCAGGCATTGTACTTTCTCAGTTCCTCATGATAACCAGCAAAATTACCCACCTCCCAGTCTAGTTTTCTGTGTGAAGGCAGATGTTGCAGTTTTGTTTCCACTGATCTACTAGCTTTTTTTTTTTTGTCCACCACTGTATCTGAACAAATGTTGAAGACCAATGAAGTTGGTAGTAGACCATTTTAAAGATGAGAAAACTGAGTCAGAGTAAACAACCCGAGTTTACATAGTTAATGATCAAACTTAGGTCTGAATTCAGAGCTTGAACTTACTTTTTTTTTGGTATTGGGGATTGAACCCAGGGGTGATTAACCACCCAACCACATCCTCAGCTCTTTTTATTTTTTTATTTTTGAGACAAGGTCTTGCTAAGTTGCTTAGGGCCTCACTAAGCAACTGAGGTGCTGAGGCTGGTCTTGAACTTGCAATCATCCTGCCTCAACCTGGAGCTCCTGGGATTACAGGCGAGTGCCAACATGCCCAGCCAGAGCTTGAACTTTTAACTACAGAATTATAATGTTGCTTGTGAAATACATACTGGAGATATAATTTCAGTCCAAAAACAATGTTCAAGTGTACAAATGAATTCTAAAATAAATTTATTTCCTCATCTCTCCCTCAGACCATCATTTAAAGGGATAGAATTTAGAGAATCTGCTTTGAATTTATGAGGAAATGGTGCTTAGAATGTATGGCAAAAAGATATGGGAAAATTTACCTTGGGAAAATAACAACAACACAACAAAAATTAAAACAGTATAGGGTGTGGAAAATCTTTTTATTTTTCAAATGTTCCCAATACTTGCTTTCTTTCATTTTTTGATACAGTCATAGGTGCAGTCATTGTGGGAAATAGTTTGGAGATTCCTTAAAAAACTAGAAATAGAATTATCCTATGATCCAGTAATCCCTCTACTGGGTATATATCTAAAGGAATTGAAATCAATACATTGAAGAGTTGTTTGCATTTTCATGTTTATTGCAGCATTATTCATAATAGCCAAGATAGGGGAACCCCCTAAGTGCCCACTAATGGATGAATTGATAAAAAATATATGACATAAATACACAATGGAATACTATCCAGCCTTTAAAAAGAAGAAAACTATGCTTACTGTGAAACACACACACACACACACACACACACACACACACACTGAAAGAAAAATGTTATATGATCTCACTTCTTTTGAAATCTAAGAAGTTAAATTCACAAAAGTACAGAGTAGAAAAAGAGTGGTTACCGGAAGCTAAGGGAGTGGGTGATGATTGGGGAGAGAGAGATGCTGAACAAAAGGAGTAAATTTTCAGACAGAAGTAAGTTTCAGTGTTCTATTGCACAGCGTATCAACTATAATTAATAATATTTTATACTGCAAAATTGCTAAAAGATTGGATTTTAAACTATCATCACAAAGAAATAACAAGAATGTGAAGGAATGATAGCTAATTAGCCTGATTCGTTCTTCCTACAATGTATACAAGTATCAAGCATCACAATGTACCTCACAGATATACACAATTATTAGTCAATTTAAAACAAAATAAGAAAACAAAAAATCCTTATGAAACAACAACAACAATTCCAAAGAGGAATTTCCTTCATTCTCAAGAGTTTTCTGAAGACAAGATGACTGATTAGCGGGAAGTGGCTTTTCTCACAGCTCCGTGCCTCGGAACACAAACAGCAAGAAAACTACTTCTCTGGGAGGTGAGTGAAAAACAACACATAACAAAAATCCACTCCACTGATCCACTGATACTCAATATTGGACAGAGAGCCTTGGGGATTGGAAAATTTGGGGCACATCAGACAAGGGAACAGAATTGGAGCTGAGCTTCAGGTGGGGGGGGGGATGCGGGGAATACACAAAGACAGAAAAGATCAAAAAGTGCTGGGAAGATCTTGGTGTGCACAATCTCAGGATTGAAGGGACAGTCTGCCCTGGGCAGACCCAGAAGCTATTTGGTTCAATAAACTGGTGCATGAAAGTCATGGTCTGCCAGCTGTGCACTGAGAGCCCAAGCTGGAAACACTTTACTACCTCCATGAGACTTGGGTGGGAACTCAGACTGAGAACCTGTATCCTTGGGTTCGAGGATGAAACCAATATATGAATCTAACCATGAGATTTAGAGTGAGTCTAGAAAATCAGGAGAATCTCTGGCACAGAGAATTTCTGGCAGGGGGAGAACATTTTTCCTGAGGGTAATACAGATTAGAGAGGCCAAGAAAGCCAGTTTCTCCCCTCCTGCTTCATTGCCCAAGGGCAGAAAGAAACTGAACTGGTCTGAGTGCCTGAGCTGAGTGCTTGGAAACAGTCCTTGAGAACCCAAAAAAGGGCGGTATCTGCTAACAACAGAACCTGTGAAGGACCAACTCCTATTTCCGTAAGTAGTTCCCTAGGGAAAGTAGTGGTGCACAGTTCTAAAAGTGTGTGGATTCATTAATGCCTGAAAACTCCCCAGATAATAAAACACCTGGGGCAATACCAGAACAAATCCTGGCCTCTGAGAGCTTCACTTGCAGAAGTTCATCTCACAGAACACAAGGCAACAATGCCCAGGAAGTGAAGCCTGAAGAATCTTCCACAACTCCTCACACCATCCCACAGAGAAAGGAAGCTGAGAAATGAAAAGGCAGTTTGGCACAGACAGTGGGCAGATACTCTCATTGACTATTCTGTTATTCTGTTTTTGTTTTTGTTTTGTTTTTTAATGTGTACTGATTGATTCATGATGGACATTTATACATATGCATATTTGTTTCTGCTTTATCAGTTTTAGCATTTATTGAAGGTAGCTATTTTTTTGTGCTAAGTATATTGAGGGTTAGAATTTTTGATTAGTACATTTTGGATTGATTTTCTATTGTCTCTTTTACAACTCTGTTTTCCTTTGTTTCTATTTCTCTTTTTTCTTGCTAACAGCCAAACCTATTGTTCTCTCTCTCTTTCTATTTCACTCTTTAACTCTTTTACTTCCATTTTTTGGTGCTCCTTCTGATAAACACATTGCCTATATTGCCTCTGCATTTGTCCTGTTCACCTCTTGAATCTACAAACCCTTTTTTAACTACTTTATCTCCTCTTTCTTCTTAAAGAACTCTTTTAACTGGATACTTATACATATTCGTATATTGTTATTTTTCTCATTTATACTATTTTATATCAAGGCAGTTATTTTTCATGGATCAATATTCTGAAGATTAAGGTGTTTGATTAGTATGTATCATTTTTGTTCTTGTAATCTTTTATTTCTTTTTTATTTTATTTTAAATACTATTTAAAATTTTTATTTTATACATTTTTTCCTCTCACTTATTGGTTTCCCTCAATTCTTTCTCTCTTTTCCTCTGCTAACAGCTAATATCTATTGTTTTCTCCTACACTCTTCCTTTAATTCTTTACTCCTATTTTTTGCCTCCTTCTCCTCATAATCATCACAACCTACATCACTTCTGTTCAATTCCTGGTCACCATTTGAAATTGTAAAACCTTTTATAAACTTACTGTTTTTACTGTGGGCAATAATTGATCATATAATTTCTGATTATTGTGACAATCAACATAGTAGATCTCATAGCAAGAGCTATTTGGTTTAATGCTGTAAATTGTTTGACTTAGTTGCAGTTATTATTATCTGTCTACTCCTACACTGTGAGGTACTAGAAACCTTTATGGATGGTGTAAGTCCACAAGGTAGAAATTCTACTGCCTCAAAAACCAACTGTTAGGGGCTGGGATTGTAGCTCAGTGGTAGAGCGCTTGCCTCACATGCATGAGGCCCTGGGTTCGATCCTCAGCACCACATACAAGGCAATAAAATAAAGACATTGTGTCCATCTACAACTAAAAAAAAAAACACAAAAAACAACCAACTGTTAGATGGGTAGGCACATAAACAACATGAAAAAACAAGGGAACACACCATCTCAAACAAACCAAAATACATTAAAAACAGTGGAAGAAATATCAGAGAAGTTTAGAAAATTCATCGTTAAACTGGTCTGTGAGGTAAAGGATAATGTAAAGAGTGAATCAAAGAGAAAATACAGAAAGTGAAATATAACCTCAATAAAGAGAGATTCTGAAAAAAATAAGCATAAATCCTTGAAATGAAGGAATTAATAGACCAAATAAAAAATTTACTGGGAAGTATCACCAGCAGACTAGACCAGTGGGAAGATAGAATTTCAGGCAATGAAGATAAAATATATAATCTTGAGAGTAAAGTTTACCATGGAGAAACATGTTAAGAGACCATGAACAGAAACTTCTAAGAAATATAGGATAACATGAAAAGATCAAACTTAAGATTTATTGGGATAGATGAAGGCTCAGAGATACAAACCAGAGGAATGCATAATCTTCAATGAAATAATATCTGAAAAATTTCCACACCTTAAGAATGAAATGAAAAATCAAATATAGGAAACATACAGGACCCAAATACACAAAATTACAACAAACACACACCAAGTCACATTATTATGAAAATGCCTAACATACAGAATGAGTTTAGAATCTAAAGACTGCCAGAAAAAAATCAACAAGTCACATTTAAAGGAAAACCAATTTGGATATCAGATGATTTTTCAACCCAGACCATTCAAACTAGCAGGTTTTGAAATAATATATGTCAAGCTCTGCAGGAAAATGGATGCCAACTGAAAATACTATACCTAGCAAAATTAAGCTTCAGAATTAATGATGAAATAAAAACCTTCTATGATAAACAAAAGTTAAAAGAAATTCACAACTAGAAGGCCTACACTACAAAAATTTCTAGAAAAAGGGACCATAAGCATACATTATAGAAAAGATAGCCTTTTCAACAAACGGTGCTGGGAAAACACCATTGTCACAGAATCAATTTGAACCCTTATCTCTCACCCTGCTCAAATCTCAACTGAAAATGGATCAAAGACCTAGGTATAAGACCAGAGACCCTGTGCTTAACAGAAGAAAAAATACGCCCAACCCTCCATCATGTCATCTTAGGAACTGACTCTCTCAACGAGACTCCTAAAGCACAAGAAGTAAAATCAAGAATCAATAAATGGATGGTATCAAACTAAAATGTTTCTTCACAGGAAAGGAAACAATAGAAAATGTGAACAGAGAGCCTGAAGAATGGGAGAAAATCTTTACCACTTGCATCTCAGATAGGACATTAATCCCTAGGAATTAAAAACTCAGAAGATTTAACACCAACCAGGTGCAGTGGCACACACCTATAATCCCAGTGGCTCAGGGGCTGAAGCAGGAGGGTTCTGAGTTCAAAGCAAGCCTCAACAAAAGAGAGGTGCTAAATACCTCAGTGAGACCCTGTCTCTAAATAAGCTACAAAATAGGGCTGCAGATGTGGCTCAGTGGTCAAATGCCCCTGAGTTCGATCCCCGGCACAAAACAAAACAAAACAAAACAAAACAAAACAAAACAAAACAAAACAAAAAAACCACCAAAAAACCAAATAACTCAATCAATAAATGGGCAGAGGAACAGAACAGACACTTCACGGAAGAAACACAAATGGTCAACAAATACTTGAAAAAGTGTTCAATATCTCTAGCAATTAGAGAAATAAAAATTAAAACTATACTAAAGTAAGATTTTCTCCCATTCCAGTCAGAATGGCAATTATAAAGAGTACAAGTAACCATAAATATTGGTGAGGATGTGGGGAAAAGGTTCACTCATACATTGCTGATGGGACTGCAAATTGGTACAGCCACTCCGGAAAGCAGTATGGAGATCTCTTAGAAAACCTGGAGTAGAACCACCATTTGATCCAGTTATTCCACTCCATGGTTTATACCCAAAGGACTTAAAATCAGCATACTATAGTGTTACAGCCATATCAATGTTCATAGCAACTCAATTCACAATAGTCAAGCTATGGAACCAACATAAGTGTCCTTCAACAGATGAATGAATAAAGAAAATGTGGTATATATGTACAATGGGATATTACTCAGCCATAAAGAAGAATGAAATTATGGCATTTGCCAGTAAATGAATGGAACTAGAGAATATCATGCTAAGAGAAATAAGCCAATCTCCCCCCCAAAATAGAGGCTAAATGTTTTCTCTGATATGTGGAACCTAATCCACAACAAAGGAGGGTGGGGAGAGGAGAAAGAAAAGTCCATTGGATTAGACAAATGGGAATGAATGGAAGGGAAGAGGGATGGGTATAGGAAAGACTGAAAAATTAATCAGACATAACTTTCCTATCCCTGTATATGAATACACAATCAGGGCAACTCCACATCATGTACAAGCACTAAGAATAAGCTAAACTTATTCTTAGAATAAGTACTTAGAATAAGTTAAACTCCATGTGTGTACAACATGCCAAAATACACAATACTTTCATGTATATCTAAAAAGAACAAAAGGTTTTTTTTTTGTTTTTTGTTTTCCTGATAGAGTTGTTCTGACCCCTAAAGAAAATGTTACGCTGGGAGAACTTTTGGCCAGAAGGGGTGGGGGGAGACACATCTATTTCCTACATTACTGAACCATGTGACATGGAGGGGTATTCTCTAGCTTTATAGCTTGTATATGCAAATGTAACACTGTCATTATTGCAGACGTTAAAACAAAACACATTTAAAATTATTTCCATTTTATATCTCTAAATAAATAAATATGGGCACACAAAATTGTATAATGTACACATACACACACAGATATCTATTCAGTGAAAAATCAAGGTACCCAATGGAAGGAAGGTTGATAGAAATGGAAATGAAAATTTGCAGGTATCTTTCCTATTTACTGAATAAATCTATTATTTCTGTTGCTATTATCCTTCCTAATATCACTATTAAACCAGTTTTAATACTGATTATATTGAAGTAGAGCAAAATGCAAACAGCATTACTATATTTAAAAAAATTACAAACACTTGCTATAGATGTGAAAAGGATAAATAAAGGCACTTTTATTTGCATACTAACACTTTTTATAGAATTTACGGAATGCTTACCCATTTCTCTGGAAATTTTCTTGCATCTCTTCCATTCTTTGATAATTTGCCATCTTATCTATAATTTAGTTGTTCTGAAATAAAATATTGTAAAATATATCATAACCATGTGAATTTTTTCACTTGGTTGGTATACAGTGTCCTATCAGTTTCTGAAAAAACAAGCTGCTAGAAATGAGCCCTGCCTACACTTTCACTCCAACTCAAGTTTCTGATTAGGCAGTTTCCTCTAGTTAGGTATAGCTCTAAAGGAATTGAAATTTTGTCATTGAATTTTTAACATCGTCACTTCATTCTTGGTTTAGATTCAAATCTAATGGAAGTTTTTGAATGGGAATAAAAGGAGGAAAATGAAAGTGAAAAATATGTGGTTTGCCAGGATTTTACTCCTACTTTGCCACTGATTTAGTTGTGATTGACAAAAACCTTGAAGCTACCTCTTGTTCAGTTTTCTCTATAAAAGAATAAACTGATGTTGTAGTTTTTGTTATCTAACAGTTGGAGGAAGCACAGCTTTCTTGTCCATCAAGTATAAGCAAGTTAGAGATTCTTACAATACATAGAGAAACAGTTACAAAGCATTAGAATAATATGAAAACCCATTTATCATTAAAACTGTATTATGCAGAATACATTCATCCTTTGGATGATTCTTTAGGATCTCAGTTTATTTTAGGATAGCCATTATGTGCAGACATTATTAGTTCATTATGGTTGTATATAAATGTCTGTGGCTCAATTTCATTTTTTAGGCCATTTATTACCCTATGCTGAGATGATTATAAAGATATGTATTTCAGTTTTAAAGAAGTATTACTTCTCAATGAAGGATTTGGTTTCAGTGGATCAGAAATGCTTTCAGCATCCAGAATGAAGGTATGATACAAATTGACATCCATCAGCTTATTCTTGTATTTTTGGAAGTGTTTATTATTGCTATACTGATTTTATACCATCTTCAGTAATTTGACATAAATGTAAGAAAAGTGAAATAATAGAGAAGTCATAAAACAACTAGTAAATATTAATTATTTGCATCTTATAGGAATTAGCCGTGATCTAATATAGCATAAATTTATAGAAAGAAATCAAAACAAGACTTACATTGGAAAGTGCATGATCTCTTTTCATTTACATCAAGCCATGTATGGTTTTTCTCTCAACAAAGAACTAACTGTACTTCTGTAACAGTGATTTGCCAAACTTGGTTTCTGATCACACAGATGTAATATCTGATTATAACACTGATGAGTTACCTTGTAAAGCACACAGTGTTCTTCACGTCATACGGAGCTTGGGAAACAACACCAGAAAAGAAAATGCACTGAACTATATAAACATTCTTTTTTTGCAAAGTTCAGTAGTATCTGTATAGCTAGTTTTCTGTTGTTTAGTCCCATAAAACCTTTTTTTTTTTTTTGACATTGAAGCACTCTTTTATTTAAGTCATCACTATTTCTTTTTTTTTCTTCTTCTTCTTCCTCTTCTTCTTCTTTTTTTTTTTTTGGTAAGTCATCACTATTTCTAATGGGTTATCAGCATTCTAAAGGCTAAAAGGAAACTTAGAAACATGGTTGAATCTTTCTTACCACTTGTAGGGCTAATGAATGGCCCATTGTCTCTTGCTCCAAAGTATCTAGACATCATAATATTACTAGAAACATGTGATCATGCATATTAGGGTTCTCTAGAGGAACAGAATCAACAGGAAGTATAATTATAAAAAGGGGATTTGTCATATTGGCTTATGCGACCAGAATCTGAATAGTCCACAAGTCCCATAAAGCTTTTTGGTAACCTAGTAATTAAGATGGGTAAAATAAATGCCTTTAATAGGTCAATGGGACATTTTCACAACAAATATTTATTGAGAAATACTTCATGCAAGGCATCGACTCCCCTGCTTCATTACTGCTCCCTGAAAAAAGCCACCTCTTTCTCTGATTTCCTTTGGTTCCTTGCTCATATCTATAACACATTCTGCCTTATATTACAAATTCTACTTGTCTATGTTTCTTTACTTCTTCCTAAATTAATTGAGAAAGTATTGAGTTATGTGATGTATCAACTATTAGTTTATAACAATCAAAAGTTATGTTTCTTTCTCTTAAGGAACTTACGTCTTATTTTTCTTCTCTATGCTACACTCTTACTACCCAGTATCATCTCAAGATCACTTGCTTAGTCATTATAGGGGGCATTACTAGAAATGCAAGATTTTTTTTAAACAAAACTTTCTTAATTTTGTCAAAATGTTTATAACATGAAACTTAAGAGTTTTAATCATTTTAAGTCCACAAATACCATGCCATTAAGTTGAAACACAAAGTTGTGCAGCCATTACAACTATCCATGTCTAGAATTTTACACCATCCCAAGGTGAAACTCTGTATCCACTAAACAGTAATTTCTCATCCCCGCTGCAGCCTTTGGTGACCTCTGTTACATTTTCTGTCTCTACAAGTTCGACTATTTCAGGTCCCTTATGCAACTGGAGTTATACAGCATTTGTCCTTTTGTGTCTTTTTTTCACTTCACATTTTTAAGGTTCAGCCATTTATCAGAATTTAATTGTTTATTAAGTCTGAATACTATTCTGTGTATGTATATATGACATTTTATATATCTATTAACCTGTTGTTAGACGTTTGGCTTGTATCTACCTTTGGACAATTGTGAATAGTGCTGCAGTGACTATTGGTATACACGTATCTGAATAATCTTTTAATTATTGTTATATATCCATAAGCAGAATCACTATATCATTTGGTTGTTCTAAGCTTTTGAAAATCACCATTTAGGTTTTTTTTTTTTTTTTTTTTTTTTTTTTTTTTTTTTACAGCAGGTGCACCATTTTACATGCTCACCATCAACAGGTAGGGTTTCAATAACTCCATAAATTAACACTTGTTATTTTCTGGTTAATTGATAACAGTAATCCTAAAAAGTATGAAGTGCTGTCTCATTGTGGCTATGATTCACAGTTGCATAATAAATAGTGATGTTGGGCATCTTTTACATGCTTATTGACCATTTAAATGCTTTATTTCGAGAAATGTCTATTCAATTATTTTTAATTGTTTTTATTTTGTAGTTGAATTTTAGAAGTTATTTATATATACTGGATATTAATCTCTTATCTGATAGATGAGTTACAAATATTTTCTCTCATTTTATGAATTGTCTCTTCATTCTCTAGAGAGTATCCTTTGATGCACAAAGGTTTTCATTTTGAGGGAAAAATGTATCTTTCTTTTGTAGCTTATATTTTGGGTGTTTTATCCCAGAACTCATTTTTCAATCCCCTATGTGTTATTTTAAGTGCTTGATAGTTTTCACATTTATAATTAGGATTTTTTTAGGATTTAATTTTTAATTTAATTATTAGTGCATATTGATTGTATAAACAAATGAGTTTTGTTGTGATATATACTTTGATTGTATTCACCCACCCTACTACTCTCTCACACCACCCCCTCCCACATCCCAATCTCCTTCCCCATCCCTAAAAATCTCCTCTTATATTTTCATGTAGTTTTTTAATTCCACATTTGAGAGTAAATATGTGAGACTTATCTGAGTCTGGCTCAAAAAAAATAAAAACGGAACTACCACAGATCCAGGATCCAGTTTTTACCCTTCTTGGGTATATTTCATCACTATTGGTTAATTATCTTTTCTCCACTGTGTTGTCTTGGCATCCATGTTAAATGTCATTTACCATACGCAGGAGAATTTATTTCAGTACCCTCTAGTGGGTTCCTTTGGCTGGTCTGCCCTAATGCCAATATCATCTTGCTTCAATTACCACAGCTATGTATTGAATTGGAAATTTTAAAATGTGAGTTCTTCAGTTTTGTTCTTTTACAAAATTTCTTCAGCTATTTAGGGTCACTTGAGATTCCATATGAATTTTAGGATAGGTTTTTACATTTAAGTCAAAAGACAAAAAAAGTCCCTTGAGCCAGATGTGGTGCATGCCTATAATCCCAGTGACTCAGGTGTTTGGGGTTGAAGGATGGCAAGTTCAAGGCTACTGTGGACAACTTAGCAAGACCCTGTCTCAAAATAGAAAATAAAAAGGACTGGAGACTAGCTTAGTGGTAAAACACCCTTGGGTTCAATCCAAGTACCTCACACACACAAAAAATGTCATCGGGTTTTTTTTTTGGTAGCTAGGATTGAACCCAGGGGTGCTTCACCACGCAGCCACATGCCCAGCCCCTCCCCCCTTTTTTGTATTTTATTTATAGACTGGGTCTCCTCGGTTGCTAAGTGCCTTGCTAAATTGCTGAGACTGGCTTCGAACTCGCGATCCTCCTGCCTCAGCCTGCCGAGCCACTGGGATCATAGGTGTGCGCCACTGCTCCCAGCTGTCATTGGGGTTTTGACAGAGATTCCATTGAATTTGTAGCCCACTTTGGGTACTATTGCTATCTTAACAATATTAACTCTTCAGTGCATGAACATAGGAAGTCTTTTCATTTATTTCTTGTCTTTAATTTCTTTCATCAGTGTTTTAAAGTTTTCAATGTATAACTGTTTGCCTTCTTGGTTAATTTTATTCCTTTTGATGTTATTATAAATGGACTTTCCCTCTTAGTTTCTTTTCCTAATCTTTCATTGTTATTATATAAAGAAGCAACTGATTTTTGCTTGTTGATTTTCTTTCTACAAATCTGACCAAATTTGTTTATTAGTGCTAACACTTGTGTGTCTGAATTTTTCTGTAAGGTTTTCTTAATATGATGTTATCTGTGAAGAGAGAGTATTTTACCTATTCTTTTCCAGTTTGTACACTTTTGGTTTCTTTTTCTTGCCTAAGTCCTCTGGTTTACAATCTCAAACACTATGTTGATTAGCAGAGGTGAAATGGCATCTTTTTTTTTGTTCCTGTTCTCAGGGCTAAAGCTTTTAGTTTTTCACCATTTAGTGACACATTTGCTCTTGTTTTTCATATTCTTTCATATTTTTCATGTTGAGGAAGTTTTCCTTTTATTCATAGTTGAGATTTTTTTAAATCAGAAAATGGTGTTGAATGTTGTCAAAGGTTCTTTGGGCATCAATCAATATGATCACTTTTTCTATCAGTGTGGTTTATCACATTGATTTTCATATGTTGCACTCTATCTGTAATCTTATAATTAACTCCCACCTGGTAGTGGTATTTAATTATGTTAATATGTTGCTTATGGTGTGGTAGTAGTAACTACCATGTTTTCCATGTTAACTTCAAGAAGATTATTCCAGGCAGAGGCAGTATGTTTTGTGTGGTGGAGAGAAGTGCCTTGAGACAAAGGGGCAAAGATGAAGGAAAATTGTGGGACAGTGAGGAGGACCCGACTAGGTGGAAAGAAAGATGTTGGCCCTGATGGCTGCCCCTACATTCCTCTATCTTAGCTAGTGTTTCAAAGGGAAGAAATTTGATCTGAAACATGTCAAGCTTTTAAAATTAATTAATTTATTTAGATGCATTTCAAGTCACAGTACATATATAAAGCTCAATTTTTCCATCTCTCTGTTTGCAAACAAGGTAGAGTCACACCATTTGTGTTTATATACATGCACCTAGGGTAGTAATGTCCATCTTATTCAACCATTTTTGATACTTCCATTCCCTCTCCCCTCTCCACACTTCCCTCCTGCCCCATCCAAAGTTCCTCCATTTCTCCCATGTCCCCCCCCCCCTTATGTATCAGCATCCACTAATCAGAGAGAACATTTGGCATTTGGTTTTTTGGGATTGGCTTAATTCACTTAGCATACTGTTCTCCAATCCCATCCATTTACCTGCAAATGCCATAATTTTATTCTCTTTTATTGCTGAGTAATATTCCATTCTGTATATATTCCATAGTGAAACATGTCAAGTTTGAGATACTTGTGTGAGGTGGTAATATCTACCAATATGTAGGTAATCTGAGAAAAGAACTCTGAACATCTTAGTTGGCCTAATCAAAATCTACCAGTCAGCCAGTCTTCACTGACAACTAAATGGAGGCCATAAACAAATGCTACAGAACATTAAAAAATATGCAAAAGTAGAAAAATGTTTCATTTACAGGCATTCTTGCTTTAGAAAATATTTCTGGGTTTAAATGCCAAGATGGAAATCATAGTACAAATTGTCACTGTGGGAAGACATTTTCTGAGAGGTACTTAATCTTCATTCATGCTTGGAAAAAATAATCTGATGCATAGTTGAGATAAAACTGTTTGGATGGAAAGCATAAGCCCTTTGATTAGTTTAAGGAAGATCTGAATTTTGTGGACACTCCAAAATGACCAAACTGGTAGTTGAAAGATTGTTATTGACTATAGAGAAATTTCACACATATAACTTTTTTTTTCTTTTGTTGTTTCCATCCTTACCACAGACTGTTCTTTCCAAGATGAAGCAGTGTTTCTTGTTCTTCACAAGCTACAATTATTTTTATATTCTCTAATATTTTTGCTTTGACTTACTGTAATTCCTCAGATGCTGTGCTGGGAGGACCTCATTCAATCAGTTGAAGGTCTTAAAAGAAAAGTCTGAGGCCCCCCAGACAGGAAGAGATTCTGCCTCCAGACTACTTTCAGATTCAAGACATCAAGGCTAGTATTTCCAGACTTCTAGCCTCCAAAGTGGATTTTCTGCTTGCCAACCATCACAATTATATAAGCCAGTTCTTTAAAATACCCCTCCTTCAACATTCTATTGATTCTGTTTTTCTACAGAAACCTGACTAATATACCTGGCAAGAAAGGAAATAATTAAATGAATAGTACAAAGAGTGACTATTCTAGCTTCTGATAACACTGAGCAGGAACATTAAGACCTAAAATGGTTTTGCCTAAAGATGAGGATGATCCTGACATTAGTCCTTGAAGGATAGTTAAGGTTTCAAGAAACGGAGATGCATCGAAAAGGAACAAAGGCATAGTTTCAGGAATGTAAGGTGAATTATCTCTCAGTAGAAGAATGAACGTGATCTGTTTATAATGAACAGTTCATGCAGAAATAGATAAAGTAAGATTGTAGAAAGCATTGAACAAATTTTTAGGGCAACTATTATAGTTTTCTGAGAATGAGAAGGATAGAGCCATTGGTATTTGGTACATTTAAACTGATGTTAGTGGCAGACTGAAGAACTAGGGGAAAGATATGATTCAGGTAGACTCATTATGGTCTAATTTGATAGCAAGAAGATGGACATATCAGAGAGAGATTTTAAAGGGAAAGTTGACAAGATTTAGAAGACAATAAATAATAGAAGATAAAAGTTCAATAATTAAACTTTAGAAACTTGGAATAAAAGAAGAGCAAAGGTGGAAGTGAAGAGTTAGGAGAGAGAATTCATTTTGAGGAAAAGGTGACATTTGGTTTAAATATACTAGTTTGAGTTGATATTAGTGTGAAGGTGAAAATATATGTAGATGGAAATGTGGCACTGATAATCAGGAAAATTGTCAACTGAGAGATAATGCTTGCAGTGGTCTTCTGTGCAGAAGGAATAATTGAACTGGTTTACTAATCTGATGCTGTTATATAAAAGCACAGGGGAGTGATGTAATACATGGCTAGAGAGTGTTACTTCTAGAGCAGTGCTATGCAGGAGATCTTTCTGCAGTAGGGGAGATAGTCTCTGAGCTGGCTGATATTGTAGCCACTGGCATATGAGTCTATTAAGCACTTGCAATGTGCCTACCAAGAACTGAATATCTAGTTTTTTAAACTGACACAATAAATATGCATATTTATAGGGTACAGTGTGACCCTTTGATATATGTATATAGCACATGATGATCAAATCAGGATATTTAGCATTTTTTTTTGTATTGGGAATCTTCAAATACTTCTCTTCTACTTATTCTGAAATGTGTAATAAATTGTTCAAAACTGTAGTCACTTTAATGTGCTATAAAGCATTATAGAACTTATTCTTCCTATCTAACTATAGTTTGGTACCTATCATTCACCCTGTCTACCCTGCATCCTCCCTACCCTTTCTACCCTCTAGAGATCACCATTCTATTTTCTTCTGTAAGAGTAAACTTTAGCTTCCACATATGTGGCAATTGTCTTTGAATTTTCATGTAACATTAATTTAATTTTTATGTTTATTGATATATAATTGACAAATAAAATTGTATAAGTTTAAGGTATACAAGATTTGAAATATATATATTTCAATATATATATACACACACATTATGAAATGATCACAATTATGTTAGTTAACACATCTATCACTTGACATAGTTATCTTTTATGTATGTGTGTTTATTGAGAATACTTAAGATCCACTCTCTTAGCAAATTTAAAGTACTATAGGAATTATTCATCTTATAACTAAAAGTTTGTACAGGTTGACCAACATCATTCCCTTCCCTCCACTTTCCAGTCCTCAACAGCTACCATTCTGCTCTGCTTTTCTGAGTTTGATGTTTTTAGGTTCTAAATATAAGTGAAATCATTTTACTTAATATAGTGCCCCAGGGTTCATCTACATGAACACATACCACAATTTCTCTGTCCATTCTTCTGTAGACACTTAGGTTGTTTCCATATCTCAGCCTTTGTGAATAATGCTGCCATGAACATGGGAGTACAGATTCTTCTTTGAGATACTGCTTTAGTTTTCTTTGGATGTATTCCCATAAGTGGGATTTCTGCATCACATAGTTGTTTCATTTTTAATTTTCCTTAATTTGAATTATTTTATTTAAAAATTTTATCTAATATATGAAAATTGTACATATTTGGGGAGTGTCAATGTGAGGTTTTGATATATGTATGCATTGTGTAATGTTCAAATCAGGGTCAACATATCTATTTCCTCAAACACTGTCATTTCTTTTTGGTGAAAATATTCATAATCCTATGTTCTAGCTTTAAAAAATATCCAGTATAAAATTGTTATCTATAGTTGCCCTTCTGTGTAACAGAATACCAGAATTTCTTGCTCCTATCTAAATATAACATTGTAGTCACTGACCATCCTCCTATCCCCTGCCCTTGCCAGTCTTTGGTGACCACCATTATATTTTCTACTGCTATGTTTTTGATTTTTTAGATTTCATATATTAAGACATGAGGTTTTTGTCTTTCTACATCTGGTTTGTTTTATTTAGCCTAATGTTCTACATGTTGTTGCAAATGATAGAATTTCCTTCTTTAAAAGCTGAATAGCATTTCCCTCTTCATTTAAACATTTTTTAATCCATTCATCCATTGACGAACACTTAGGTTGATTCCATATCTTGGCTACTGTGAATAATGCTGCAATGATCATGTGAGTGCAGATATCTTCTTGACATACTAATTTAAAGTCCTTATAATATATACCCAGTGGTGAGATCACTGAATCATATGGTAAGTGTTTCTCTTTTTAGTGTTTTGAAGAGCCTCCTGCTGATTTCCATAATGGGCATACTAGTTTACACTCCAACCAACCTTTATCCAGTTTCCTATTATTAACATCTAACATCAGGGCAATGGATTTGGAATATTAATTTACTCCTGCATTTCTAAAATAAACTATTCTTGATCAAAATTTTTATTCTTTTTATATATGGTTATGTTTGATTTTCTATAGAATTTTTGCTAATGAAAGAGATTTATGTTTATTTTTCTTATAATGCTTTTGTCAAATTATAGTGGTTTCACAAAAGCATTGGGAAGTTTTCCCTGTTTTATTGAAAAAGTTTATAGAAACTTCCTGGAAGAGTTTATAGAAAAGCAGTGCTATTTCTTTCTTAAATATTTGGAAGAATATATTAATAAAGCCCTGTTGGTCTGGACTTGTTTTGTGGAAGCTTTCAATTATGGAATATGGCTCTGCAATAACAATGGCTATTTCAATTTCTTTTTTTTTCTTGTGTCAATTTTGGTGAGTTGTCATTTCAAAAGCAATTTGTCCATTTCTTCCAAATTTTCAATTTTATTACCCAAAATTATTGACAGTATTCATTTTTAATCTTTTTAATGTATTAAGAACACATTCCATTTCTGACATTGATTCTTTGTCTCTTTTTTTTCTCAATTAGGAGTGCTTTTTTAGAAAAGTCAATTTTATTTTTTAATGAGTCCCCTTTTGTCTTTACCATGCTTTCCTTGTTTCATTATTTTTTTTCTTTTTCTTTTCTCTCTTCTACTTTTATTAGGTTGTATTCTAATTTTTCTAGAGGGAAAATTAAGTCTTTTTTCTTTATATCAGTTCCTTTGTAGTATAACATATACTGTATATTACAAAATACATCAATTTTAATTGTATTATTTACTGAATAGGAAAAGCATGCATGTTCATAATCATTACCACATTTAAAATATGGAACACTTTCATTAATCCTAGAAGTTCTCTTGTGAACTTTTCCAGTCAATCCCTTTCACCCTTATCCCTAGGCAATTGCTGCCCTGCTTTTTATAATAATACATTGGGTAGTATTTTAATGATTCATGTAAGAAGGAGACCAAGATGGTGGAATAGAGGATTTCACTTTCCTGGCTGCTGTGTGGCATGGAAACAAGAAGGCAAATAGGTAGCTTCTCAGTAAGGTGGGTGAGAAAAAAAAAAAAAAGAAGACTTCACTGGGAATTAATACTGGACATTAAAAGCAAATCAGGGACCCAAGAGATTGGATAAAATAAAATAAGGAAGAAATACCCTGCCATCACTGCCACCAGCACCAGTGTCAGCCAGAGCAACCCCCCAGGAGCAAAGTAGAAGGATAAGGGAATCAAAGGAACCCACATTTTTAGGATGCCTGAGGTATGTCCTGGGTAAGGAGAGATCAGAGATTAAAGACACTGCCAGATTGACCTGAAAGGCATGCTGCACGATATCCTTGTGTGGGAAAGAAGTCACATCTCTCCTGGCTGCCCATGGAGGACAGAGGAAGGAGCCATTTTGCAGCCATGCAGTGGGGGCTGGCAGCTCTGGGAACTGATTCTTGGCAAACTTGAGCTGGGCTTGAAATACAGGCCTGTAAAACCCGCACCATACAACAAAGAGTATGCCTAAGTGACCAAGAGAAATCAGATATGGAGAGAGTTTACACAGGGGAATACAGATTGTGGAAACCATTTGGCTCCTATAGTGGCTCATGGGACCAGCTAGGAGGGACAATCTGGCCAGCAATTTGAAAGGGCAGGGAAGGGAGTCACTGAGTTTGAACCGGACTGTAGAGACCAGGAAATGCAGCATCTATGAGTGTTTTAGGGGACAAGGATTGCAGTGGAACCCAGGGTCTCCCAGTATGGGCCAGCAACTTCTGGGCCCTAAAGGAGTGCTGATTTCAAATCTTCAGACCAATTGTCATTAAACAAAGAAACTGGGGCCTACCTAGGCCTAGAACCCACCCCCAGGATCTCTGCCTACTAGATCTTCTCTTACAGAACACCCCAGCAACCCCACCTTGAGGGTGGAGTAGACATCATACTCCAACCCACCCCATCTAACATTGCTGAGAAGGGAAACCAAGAATTTTTGAATTCCAATGGAAACAAGTTTTTAACTTTTCATTAAGAACTTTTTTCTTTAATTATTCATGAACACTTATACATATACATACATATTTGTCTGTTTTTTCTCATTTCTAGCATTTTTTTAAGGCAGTTATCTTTCATGGCTCAGTCTTTTGAGGGCTAGGGTATTTGATTAGCATATTTCAGTTTTGTTTTGTAGTCTTATTTTTAATGTGTATATATGCATATAAATGTATGTATATAAATGTAATATAAATGTATACATTTATATATAAATGTAAATATATGTATATAAAATATATATATTATCACTTATCTGTTTCCCTTGATTCTCTTTTTCTCTTTCTTCTGCTAACAGCCAATCTCTATTTTTCTTACACTCTTCTTTTAATGTTTTGCTATTTTCTCTACTACTCCCTCATAATCACCACATCCTACATGTCTTCTGATCTCTCCTGGATAATCATTTGAAGTTGTAAATTCTTTTATAAACAATGTTTTTACTGTGGGCAACAATTGATCATTTCTGTTTATTTTGGCAATTAACATTGTAGATGTCATAGCAAGAACTATTTGGTTTAATGCTGTATATTGTTTGCATTTATTGTTGTTATTGTCTCCCCCTAACCTGTGAGGTACTGGAAACCTTCAGGGACACTATAAGTCCACAGAGTAGAAACTCTACTTCCTCAGATCCACACTGTTGGATGAGTAGACACACAAACAACATGAAAAATCAAGAGAACAAACCACGTCAAACAAACCAAAATACTTCAATAACAGAATCCATTGGCACTATAGTGGAAGAAATGTCATAGAAGTTTAGAAAGTTCATAGTTAAACTAATCTGAGAGGTAAAGGATAATATAAGGAATGAAATCAAAGATAAAATACAGGAATTGAAATATCATCTCAATAAAGAGATAGAGATTCTAAAAAGTTATCAAGTGGAAATCTTCAAAATGAAGAAATCAGTCAAATTTAAAAACTAAATGGGAAGCATCACCAGCAGACTTTACCACTTGGAAGACAGAGTTTCAGAAAATGAAGACAAAATATATAATCTTGAAAATAAAGTTGACCATTGAGAAAAGATGTTAGGAGACCATGAGTAGAACTTCCAAGATATACGGGATAACATGAAAAGACCAAATATAAGATTTGTTGGAATAGATGAAGGCTTGGAGATACAAACCAAAGGAATGCACAATCTTTTCAAAGAAAGGATATCTGAAAATTTCCCAATCCTTAAGAATGAAATGAAAAATCAAATACAGGAGGCTTACAGAATACAAAATTACAAATATATAAAATTACAACAGACCACACCAATACAGAATAAGGATAGAATTTTAAATGCAGCTAGAGAAAAATGACAGGTCACATTTAGAGGGAAATCAATCCAGATCTCAGATGATTTCTCAACCCAAACTCTCAAAGCTAGGAGGTCTTGAAATAATACATATCAAGCTCTAAAAGAAAATGGATGCTAACTAAGAATACTATATATAGCAAAATTAAGCTTAAGAACTGATGATAAAATAACAACTTTCCATGAAAAACAAAAGTTAAAAAAATTCATAACTTGAAAGCCTGTACTACAAAACATATTCAATAAAATATTTCATGAAGATAAATGAAAAATAAAAGTCAAAACCAGCAAAGGGAAGAACTACACTATAAGAATAGTCAATCAAAGGAGAAAATAATTTAAATTAAAATAAGAAATAAATCAAAATGACAGGAAATGAAAGTCATTTCTCAATAATAAAATTGAATGTAAATGCCCTAAACTCATCAATCGAAGACATAGACTGGCAGATTGGATTAAAAATCAAGAACTAAAAACATACTGTCTCCAAGAAACCTAATCCATAGACACAAAGACTTCTAGAGATTGAAGGTAAAAGTATGGGAAAAAAAACATCATTCACATGGATCTCATAAATAAGCAATGTTTTCTATCCTCATATCAGATAAAGTAGACTTCAAGCTAAAGTTAATTAGAAAGGACAAAGAAGAACATTTCATACTGCTTAAGGGAATTATACATCAACAAGATATAACAGTTGTAAATATTTATGTTCCAAACAATGGAGCATCTATGTATATCAAGCAAACCCTTCTCCATATTAAGAATCAAATATACCACAAAATAATAATACTGGGTGACTCTAACATGCCTCTCTCACCAATTGATAGATCTTCAAAACAAAAACTAAATAAAGAAGCTATAGAACTAAAAAATACAATTAATAATTTAGACTTAACAGACATATATAGACTATTTCATCCACCATTGACTGAATACACTTTCTTCTCAGCAGCACATAGATCATTTTCTAAAACAGACCATATCTTAGGCCACAAAACAACTCTTAGAAAATACAAAAAAATAGACATAATACTATGCATCCTATCAGATTATAATGGAGTGAAATTAGAAATCAATGGTAAAATAAAAAAAACAGAAGTTACTCCAATACATAGAAACTAAATAATATACTACTGAATGCCCAATGAATAGCTGAAGAAATCAGGGGTGGATAAAAAATACTTAGAGGTAAATGAGAATAATAACACAACATATCAAAATCTCTGTGACACTTTAAAGAAAGTTCTGTGAGGAAAGTTCTTTGCACTGAGCTCATTCATTAACATCATTCTAATTGGAGAAAAATTGAAAGTATTCCCTCTAAAAACTACAACTAGACAGGGATGACTTCTTTACCACTTCTATTCAACACAGTCCTTGAAATTCTAGACAAAGCAATTAGGCAAAGAAATAAATTAATGGGATACAAATAGGAAAATAAGAGCTCAAACTATACCTATTTACTGATGACGTGATCCTTTTTAGAAAACCCAAAAAACTCCACCAGAAAACTTCTAGAACTCAAAAATGAAATCAGCAAAGAAATAGGATATAAAATTAACACCCATAAATCAATTGTGTTCCTATACAACAACGATGTATCAGCTGAAAGAGAAAATTAGGAAAACTATCCCACTCACAATAGTGAGTGGGATAAAAAAAAATCAATCTAACAAAATCTAACAAATGAGGAAGATCTCTACAATGAAAACTACAGAACACTAAAGAAAGAATTTGAACAAGAACTTAGAATACGGAAAGAGCTTCCATGTTCTTGGACAGACAGAATTAATATTGTCAAAATGGCCATACAACCAAAAGTGCTTAATGCAATTCCTAGTAAAATTCCAAAGACATTTTTTCATAGAAATAGAAAAAGCAGTTATGAAATTCATTTGGAAAAATAAGAAGCCCAGAATAGCCAAAGCAATTCTTAGTGAGAAAAGTAATGCAGGAGGTATCACAATACTAGAACTTAAATTATAATACAGAGCTATAGTAACAAAAACAGCATGGTATTGCACAAAAACAGACATCAATGGGACAGAATAGAAGACTCAAAGATAAATCCACATAAGCACTGTTATCTCATATTAAACACAGTTGCCAGAAATATACATTGAAGAAAAGATAGCCTTTTCAACAAATGGTGCTGGGAAAACTGGAAATCCATATGAAGTATATTGAAATTGAACTCTTATCTCTCATCTTGCACAAAACGCAACTCCAAGTGGACCCAGGACCTAAGTATTAGACCAGAGACCCTACTAGAAGAAAGTATAGGCCCAACTTTACATCATGTTGGCTTAGGAACTGACTTTCTCAACAGGACTCCTAAAGTGCAAGAAGTAAAGTCAAGAATCAATAAATGGAATGGTATTAAACTAAAAAGCTTCACAGCACAGGAAACAATCAAGAGTTGGAATTAAGAACCTACAGAATGGGAGAAAATCTTTGCCACCTGCACCTCGGATATGGAATTAATGATATATAAAGAACTAAAAAACTTAACACCAAACAAACAAATAAAAAACCCAGGAAACATAACTCAATATAAAAATGGGCAAAGGAATTGAATAGGCACTTCACAGAAGAACAAATATGGATGATCACAAACATATAAAAAAATGTTCAACATCTCTAGCAATTAGAGAGATTCAAATTAAAACTACATTGAGATTTCATCTCACTACAGTCAGAAGGGCAACAATCAAGAATATAAGCAGCACTAAATGTTGCCAAGGATGTGAGGAAAAGGGTACACTTATACGTTGCTGGTGGGACTGCAAATTGGGCAAGCACTCTGGAAGCAGAATGGAAATTCTCAACTAGGAATGGAACCACCATTTTATCTGATTAATACAACTCCTTCATATATATCCAGAAGTGTTAAAATCAGCATAGTACAGTGATGCAGCCACATCAGTGTTTACAGCAGCTTAATTCACAATAGTTAAGCTATGTAATCAACCTAGGTGTTGTTCAACAGATGAATAGATAAGGGAAATGTGGTATATATACATGATAGAATATTAACTATAAAAGAGAATGACTTTATGACTTTGGCTGGTAAATGGATGGGTCTGAAGACTATCATGCTAAGTAAAATATACCAATCCTAAAAAACCAAAGGTCCAATATTCTCTCTGAGTTGGATGCTGACTCACAATGAGGATGTTGGGAGGGGGAAAAATTGAAGTTCATTGGATTATCCAAAGGAGAATGAGAGGAAAGGAAGGGAGATGAGAATAGGAAAGATGGTGGAATGTACTGGAGATAACTTTCCTATGTGCATATATAAATATACCACAGTCAAACTCTACATCATGTACAACCACAAGAATGAGATCCTAATTAGAGTAAATTTTACTTCATGTATGTATAATATATCAAAATATACTCTACAGTCATGTATATCTAAAATGAACAAACAACAAAAACAAAATGCATTTGTATAATAAACATATAAATATATAAAAAAGAATTTCATGTAAATGGAATCCTATAGTGTGTACTCTCTTTTTATCTTGCTATTGTGCTCACTATGTTGATGCATGTATTAGCAGTCCATTCCTTTCTAGGGATGAATAATAGCCCTTTATGTAAAATAGTACTGAAATCTGTTTAATCATCTATTATTGGACATTTGAGTTATTTCAATTTTTTTCCTATCATAAAGAAAAGCTACTCTGAATGTTTTTGTACGCTTTTTTGGGGGTGTTCTGGGGATTGAAACCAGGGGTGCTTTACCACTGAGCTATATCTCCAGTTCATTTTACTTCTTTATTTTGAAACAGGATCTTGCTAAGTTACTGAGGCTTGCCTCAAAATCATGATTCTCTTCCCTCAGACATCTGGGTCTCTGTGATTACAGTTGTGTACTACCACTCCTGGCAGTTCTTATATACTTTTTTTTTTTTTAGTACATTGTGTTCTTTTTTCCTTTCCTTTTCTTTTTTGATTGATACATACCAGTAGACATTTATGAGGTACCGTGGGATATTTTGATTCATGTATATTTTGTATAATGATTTAGCACCTGTAATTAGCATATTTATCAACTTACATTTTATCATTTTTTCAGTAAGTACATTTGAATTCCTCTCTTCTATTTTGACATGTGTAATGAATTATTTCACCTTTCTGTGCCATAGAACACTTGAATTTATTCTTCCTACCTAGTAACGTTATACCCACTGATTATTCTCTCATTGTCTCCCCCCTTACCTCCACTCTCACTTCCCTATCTCTGGAAACCACTATTCTACTTTCAATTTCTCTGAGATTAAGTTTTTAGACTGTACCTATGAGCAAGGTCTTGTGGTATTTCTCTTTCTGTGTCTGATTTATTTCACTTAATGTCCTGTAAGTTTATCCATATTATTGCAAATGACAAGATTTCAAGATTTTTATGGCTGAATAGTATTCCATTGTATACATATACCACATTTTCTTTATCTACTTGTCCACTGATGGACAATTAGATTGATTCCATATCTTGGCTTTTGTGAGAAGTGCCCCAGTGAACACGGGAGTACAGGTTGAGTGCACATTTTCATTTCTTTTGGGTAAATACTGAGAAGAAACAACCAAAATGTTTTCTAAAGTAGTTGCACCATTTAAATGTCAGTTGAAGTCTGTCATTGGAACAGAAAAGGATGAAATAGTGATGATTATAAAGGTCAGTAATTCTCAGTACAAAGCAATTTTTAAATGATTCAAAAGAGCTCAAATGAATTTGAGTATAAATAGAAAACAGGTTACTTTAGCTACATAGACTTACAAAAATTATTAAAAATAATTGTTACATGATTAGGAAGGTAAAATATAATAATAACAAATATTTTATTTTGTTAGACTCACTGGTTAATAAATTTAATAAA
This sequence comes from Geosciurus inauris, assembly GCA_004024805.1. Taxonomy (NCBI): domain Eukaryota; kingdom Metazoa; phylum Chordata; class Mammalia; order Rodentia; family Sciuridae; genus Geosciurus; species Geosciurus inauris. The sequence continues at coordinate 31,767 of PVHX01012184.1, read as the reverse complement.
AATAAACCATCTCATCATAATAAAACATACTTTATTTTTAACTTTTAAGCTGTATTTGAGCCATGAGTTCATTCAAGAAAAAGTTCTATTTGGAATTTTTTCATAAATCATGAGAAAGACTTAAGAGCAAAATATAAGTTTTCTACTTCAAATATTCCAGAGGATGAAAACATCCCAAATTGTATACATTTTCAGATGTAATAATGAATATAAAAACTATGAAGAGGAGGAGAAAATATTAGAGAAAATATTTTAGTCTTCCACTTATTTCAGATAAATGACTATTTAAGAGAGATGTCATGCAGTGACTATAGGAGCTATTTTCAGCTGACAATGTTTGGAAAATTGAGACTGTTCATTCTATTTTAGAATTTTAAATTTTTACTAACATTTCAATAAGAGTAGATAGATATGCTTTTATATAGAAAGTTTTATGATTTAATATTCAGTACAATATCAATTTTATTCCATACATGTATGTGTGTGTGTGTGTGTGTGTGTGTTCAAAACACTTGTGAAATTATGGAAGCATAGAGAAATAAAAGGTTTTAAAAGAGTCCGTGCTAGGCTGGGTGGCACACATCTGTAATCCCAGTGAGCTGGGAGGCTGAGGCAGGAGCATAGCAAGTTTGGTCACCTTAAAGAGACCTTATCTCAGAATGAAAAATAACCAGGACTGGGGATGGAGCTCAGTGACAAAGTACCCTGGGTTCAACCACCAGTTCCAAAAGGGAGAAAAAAAAGTGTTTGTGAGAAAGTTTCTTTCAGTGACAGTGTAGTCTTGGCCCATACTGTCAACCAAATTCTCAGCAGGCTTTGCTTACCACATTTCCCCTGAATTCTAACCCTGGTCTCTCTCAAAATCCATGGGAATAGAATGGTCAGTTTACTTTGGTTTGAGCCTAAATGAACTCTTTAAAAAATGTCTTTAAAGAAACCCATTAAAAATCCTCCCACCCTGGAAGTTTTCTGCCAAGACTAACTCAAAGCCACAGAAGATGTAGGGTTGGTTCCAAACTGGAACCTGTGTGGGCCTTGAACTCAGCAAAAATCCATCTTTAACTGAAACTCAGAATATTAAACATAAGAACACAAAGTAATTTTCCATGCCCAAGAGAATTTGGGACAAAACCATGAAAGTACAAGGGAATTCCCCAAATGAAAGTTTTTTTCTAAAAAAACAAAATTTCAAGTGAAATTAAAGAATCTCAGTGATCTCTAGAGAAAGGTTGGTTCTTGGACAGGGCAGAAATCTGACCCTGCCACAGAGTCATTTTGTGATCTGGGCTTAGCTACATAGGCACTTCATGTTTACTCTGTTTCCTAATAAAGTAAGCAATTATGTTGGTGACTAATCCTTTATCCATTAGCTATCTGTTTATATTAGGAAAAAGTTCATTGCTTTACTCTTAAAGTTAGCACTGGTAATAATAGCTCCCACTATGAGCACTTAAACTTATGGAATTTTCAATAAATATTTAATATTATTATCATGCAAGTGATTAATCACTGATTTATTAGTCCCATTTTCTTAGAGGTGATTGAGACTTAGAGGATATAAGTAACTTTGCCTAGTTAACACAGCCATTAAAACAGCAGAGCCAAAGTCGTTTACTCTAAAATCGGAGCTCTTTGCCAGTGCAAAATACACTCTTTCTACACATTTGAAATTCACCACAAGCTCCTAAATTTAAGGGAACATTCTAGGGGCACACATTCCTTGATTTCAAAGGCAGGGGAAACACTCGCCCTCCCAGCTGCTTTGAGGCTCTGTTCTTCCCGCTGGTTCTGTGGCCAAATGCTCATGGTCACAGGCTGAGGCTGAACCTCATTTGTAAATTGGAAAAATATCCTGTATTATCTACCTCAAAGAATATTGTGAGACCATAATGAAATGATGTATGTGAAAGAGCACTGGAGGCTGTATAGCAATTTCTTCACAAATGTTAATACATCAAGGGGTTTCCCTGCCCCCACCCTATCCCTTAGTAATAGTACTGCTAACGGAACCTTTACTCTTTGTTTGGACTGGGCTAAGTATATTACATATACCTGTTCATTCAGTTCTCACCGTGATTTCATTAAGTGGTAAATAGTCCTATCTTAAAGATGAGAAAAATAGGATTCCAATGTTTAATTTACCCTAACTTGGGTAGTCAGTATGTAACCAAGCAGAATTTTAATCCCTGTATATCTAAATGGAAAGAGGGGTGATTAATCACAGATGGATAAACAGCTATAGAGATATAGATAGGTATCTAAATGTGTGTCTATATGTAAATGTAAATATACACATATACTACATACATATATATATTTGAAATTAATTTTATCAGCCTAAGGTTTTGAGAAAGCTGCTACTAAAGTAAGAGCTACTTTAGGGCTAAAAACTGTGAGTCTTTAGGAACAGGTCAAATAGGCCAATTGTTTCTTTTCCTCTGTTATTAAATTGTGGCTTTATCAAGATGCATGAAAACAACTTAAATTCTTGAGTCCTTGTCAGATTATTGAAACAAAATCTCTGGAGAGTTTGTCTGCAAATATGCATTTTAAAAACAAGTTCTACAAATGATTTTATTCAAATTAGAACTTGAAATCCATTGCTGAAGGTAATAGGCACTCTGCCTCTAAACATGGATTTTTCTGTTGTCATTAAAGTTCTTCTTATACCCGAAGGAAAAATATAACTTTTCAGGGACTGTGATGTTTTTATTTCATAAAATGAATTGTGAAGAATTACATTAATGTAGCTATAATGTGTAAAATCTCGCAGCCAGCCAGGCATTCAGACATATTTTGTACACTCGGAGGTGACCAAGTTTATTCTCATTTAAACAATTAAAAGAAAAGTAATAATTGTTGACAAAATTAATTTCCTCCAGGCAAGGAAATACCAGCCAGTTACACATGGGGGTCATTTATTTGTGAATAGAGTCTTCTGTAAATAAATTTTAAGTTTGAACCATTGGATCTACATGAGCAATTAAGCAAGTTTTTAGAAGTATTACACTTCTGATTTGAGTTTCTAAAATTAATTTCTAATCTATAAGAGGGAAAATTACTGTTCCTTAGATGATTGACATACTTTGTTTGTATTAAAAACATATTATAGAGATGGCTTTAGACCATGGATTAAACTTTGATTATTATCAAGTTTTTTCACAAGAATATGGAAGTGGTTCGTTTCAAAATAGTCTCAATGGAGTTAATTTTCTTCTCTCCTGAAGTGTTAAAGAAAGATGTATTTTGTTTTGAGGGTGCCTTTCAATATTGTCAAAAATATTAGATTAATAATATGCTAGTAGACTAGTATACTATAAAATCCATTGTTTTACTAAGTAACTAATAGGATTAGGGGATATTTTAAAATGAATCCAGTATTTATTATAAGTAGGTATGGTAAGAGATGCAGACACAAAATGACTGTCATGAATAAAGAAGTTTATACTCAAAGATCTTTAGAAACAGGGCTATGCTAGGTAGCTGCATGGCAGTTAAGAGGCAGTGGAAATGGGGAAAACATGGACAAGAGCCTTTATTGTGGTTTCCTAAGGAAAAGCAAGGCAAGACAAGCAGGGTAAGCAGGTTTAGGCATGGCTAATCTGAACAATTTCAGTGGGTTCTGTGGTGTAGGATTGTTTCTAGAGGCCTGGTACCTGACCCTGGGTGATTAGGGAAGGGGGATAGAATGAGCACCTGATAAAAGAAAGTGGTTAAGGGCATGGGCTTTGGATTGCATGGTTTGAATATAAAACTTCTTTCCTGGAAGGATGAGTTGTTTCCTATCTCTAGGAATTAGCTAACCCTGGTAAAGGTAGTCCCTTCAGTGTCAGCAAGATATCAAAGCCCAAGATATCAAAGCCATAGTTTAGGGCAGGCATAAGTCGCTATTAGTTAGGCTTCTGCACCAAGATTTCTAGCCAGCTATGTTTTTAGTACATAGTCAAGGTCATAAATACTCTGATTCAGCACATGTATTTGAAGTCATAAACATTTGCTTGTGAGCAGGTGCCCAATTAAGTAACCTGTTGGCAACTGGCCTTCTTTGTTTGGCCTGCATATAAAAAGGCCTATGGAAAGAGTCAGGGGGCTGCTGACACATCTGAATGAGGCATGTCTACTATCCCAACTGTGACTCTCATCTCCTTTCACCTTTTGGGATCCTGAATCTGTTTCCCAGGATCTGAGTTAGTATCCCTGCAGGTCACTCAGAAAATACAAAAACTAGAATATAGTTAATAGAGGGGAAGTCTTTTTTATTAATATTATCATCACTAAAAATCAAGACACATGCTTGACTTCATACATAAGATGTAGTTTTTTGCATGTGTGAATGTGGTTTCTAATATACTAGCTCTGTTCTGATGTAACATGTTAATGTTCTATCACTTTTCTAAGAGTTAAAGAGCACTCTAAAATAGTAGCTTTAAATTCTTAATAGACCTAGTATTATCATGACATTTTTAATGTAGAGGAAGAAAATATTAAACTCTATAGCAACATTTGGCATCCAGGCCCATCTTGTCTGAAATTCTGTGTGTGTGGCCAAAGAGAAGCGTAACTGTTTTGCCTTCTTGGAACACCAAGCCCTGGAACGGCTTGAGTCAGGGGAGGAGGAGCTGTAAGTGTCAATCAGAACCAGAGCGGCATCTCAATGCTTGCCAGGGTTGTCCTGGGGATGAGGAGTTAGCTGAGGTTTTGTGATGAAAGAGATACTTTTATTGATGAGATACTTTTGCACACAGATCTAAACTGTCTAAAGAACCCCTGAGAAAAGGATGGCTGGGTAGGGTAAGGAGTGATTATGATATAGACACCGGAGACGGGAGGGACAGTCACAGAATGCCTAGAAGGAAGGTTATTTAAGCACAGAATTACCTCATTTTCCAAATGGCCTCATCTGGTCAGATCGGTGGTTTTCCTTTTAGCTTCCTGAAATACCAAGGGGGATTTTATGTTTCTTGGAAGTCTGGCTTCTAGAACCACAGAAGCGTTTGTGAGTGACTGGAAAGCTTCAGCATAAAGGGCAGCAAGGTATGGCAAGGATTGTTTTAGACTTGGTAGTCTATATAAGTTACCCGTCTAGTTTACCCTTCACCTTCTTAATATTTTAAACAACAACAACAACAACACCACAATGAGTATTCCTGAGGAGAGTGTATTAGCTAGGACTCTTTAAGCTCAGAATGGACAGAATTTCAACGTAGACTTTCTTAAGTAAAACACAAAATCTTAGAAGCCTGCTAGCTTCGGGCACAGCCAGACTTGGAGGCTGGAATTGTGCCTATCCACATCTTCCTGCTGGAAGATGCCAAGCTCTCGGGGGTGAAGGCACTTGCTGGAAGTCCTAGGGCACTCTTGGCCTCCCCTACAGGTTCTTCTAGGCACACAACCGGGCAGAACTCTGACAGTTGACCAGAGGAGTTAAACACTTCTTGGTGGACCCTGGGATCCTGGAAATCAACCAGGAAGACCCAAGTCCCCCCTCCTTTTCAGTTAATAAATATTAATTGGTCATCTAATTTGTGGGCTTCACTGATGATGTGGTATTGTGTGAATGAGGGAAAGTGCCCTTGAGTTGCTCCAAGGCTCATAAAGACCATAGTAAATATTAAAATGAAGAGAACACATAGGCCTCTTGATCCTGGCACAGAGCCAAAAGTGATCATAAGGACACAAGTGGCTAGAGATCTTTCGTGGCAGGCACTCTCTGAGCCTGGCAATGACAGTGGGAACAGGTGACATCTCTGGGAGGCTACTCTCCCAGTAGAACTTTCTTCCTTTGTGAATGACCCTGACTTCTCTACTGTTAAAACACATTCATGTTCATGAGCCCAGTGGAGATCCCTGTATTTTGTAAAGAGATTCTCTAACCAATCTTCTGCTGTTTTGTTTTGTTGTTATGAAATGGCCTATTTAACAGGTGATTAAAAAATAACTCAGTTCATGGAAGCTCATTCATAGGAAATCACTATTTGGATTGAATAACTCAATCAGTATTTCTACAGACTTTTCAAAGAGCTTGGGGACAGGTGGGTGCAAATGATTTATAATGCAAGAACTGGTACGTTTCAGAAGCTCTCTCTTGAGAGAGGTGATGGCTAATAGGTATGCCCACAGGGACAAGAGGTGCCCATATCATATGATGAATATCAATGGCATGACTTTCACAAAAATCTTAGGAATGCTTATAATTATTTTTAAAGAATTTCGTGCTGTGGAATTGTGACAGTCACCTCATATCTCTAGGCTTTGGTTGGTTCATCATCAAAATAAGGTTATTGTCTAGATGCCACTGGACCATTAACATGCGCATTCTAGGGTGACTTCAGGGGTGTAATAAAGTGCACTCTAGTTTGTAGTCAGAAAATTGTATCTTCTACTTGTTTATATATCACTTTAGGTTAGTAGTTCTCAACCAGGGGTTATTTTGTCCTTGGAGGACATTTGGTAATGTCTGGAGGCATTTTTGGATGTCACAGTTGGCAGGGGGAGGGTGCGGGAAGGTGGACCTAGTGGGTAGAATCCTCAGATGCTCTTTAATGATGCACAGGGCAGAATCCTACAAGAAAGAATCATCCAGCCCAATAATATCTAGGTCGGGAAACCCTAATTTAGACAAATCACCTAAATTTTTATGGTGCTTGGCCTCTCTCTTCGTTAAATGTGGGTTTTGTTTGTTTGCTTTAGCTAGTAGATCAGCTGTGAATGCACACAGAAAGTGATAAAATGTGGTGACATTTGTGATCATCCATCAAGATTTTGCCTTTGCAGGGATGACAACAGAGAGGGAAGTCTGCAAGTAGGGCAGAGCTGGCTGGGACACAGGGGAGTAAGGGGACCATGACATCGCCAACTGGGAGTTGTTACAAAGAGTGAAATGCTGCTCCCCTGATGCTATCATTACTGTTGACTTTTCCTTTGCTCTTTTCCCTGTGGCCTTGATGATGGACCATTATGGAAAGCATAGGGAGCACTAATGTCTGGGCTGAGAACTTGAGCTTTAAAGTCAGACAGATGGAAGTGTGAATCTTGCTTTACCTCTTGGCTTTCTGTGACTTCACTTGTATGGAACCTAGCTACTTCATCATTAAGCTGGGTACAGCTGAGGCTTAAGGCTGTCCTGAGGACTCAAAATGGTATTTTCTATTGACCACATGATTACAGAATAAACAGGAGGTTTGGTCATTATCATGTCATTATTACCTGTAGTCAGTACTGTATAGTCACCTTAAGCATCTTTGCCCTTTACTTTTCTATCAACCAAGTCTTTCTCTAGCAGGGCAAACGTTCATTATTACTTGAAGAAGTATGAGCAAGTCAGTATCTGTTTTTATTTTTTCTTTCTTCTATTAAAGCCAGCACTAGCTTGTGATACAAATAAAAAAGTTTCAAACAAAATTTCACAAATAATGGAACAAAAATCCCTCCTCTCTCTCTAAAAAAAAAGAGGAAGTTGTTGACTCTTTTGACTGTAGAATGTGGCTGCTACAGAGGACTGTAGGGTTCAGAGATCCCCTACCTAGTTGTGCATCAGTATCTCTTGGGGAACTCTTCAAAATACAGAATCTGGAACGTCAGTCCAGCTCTGCTGAATCAGAATCTTTGAGATGAGGCCCAGAAGGAGGCATTTTTTTAAGAGCCTTTCAGGTCTATGGCAGGCGAGGCCAGGTTTGGAGACCATTGACCAGAACTTTATGAGTAAGCCTCTCCATCCTGGAGCATTTAAAAAAATACAGGCACAGGATCTCCTGGGGAGGTGGCCTAAGACGTTGTCATCGTAGTTGACTCTACTGCAGACCTGAGCTTAGGCTGGAGAAGATTATTGTATCTGATTTTGGGGCTGAGTCTTAAACTAAGAGATCATAAATGATCTGCTTATGTTCACAAAATGTGGCATCATTCATTCATTATTTGTCCAAAATATTTGCTGCTCCTCCCTCTTATGCCCTTATCTAGAGCCCTTCTCCATGAGAGGAGGGTATGTACTGTGCCATTGACATCTATGACCCTGTAACTTGTGTTGGATGATCAATATGAGTGCATCAGACCTGTGTCACTTCCAAGCAGAGGCATTCTCATCTGTCCTTACGTTTTTTCTTGCTGCTGGACTAGCATGTCCCCATTAGCTATTGCTTCTTCAGCCTGGATCCCAGAATGACGAGGACTTGGACTATAACAGCAAACCACCTGTAGTTGTCATTCATGTGAACATAAGGTAGACTTTTGTTGACTTAATCTCCCTGAAATTTGTGTCTGGCTAAAACCCTGGGTAATAAAATGAGTAATGTGAATCAGAATCCAGGTCTTCCCCCTCCTGATCTGCTCTTTCTATAACAATGCTCAGCAAGAGAGCAAGACCATAGAATTTGTCTTGGGTGGGGAAAGGATCATTCTTTCCCATTGCTAGAGCTGATATAGGGGAAGGCGATTTCACTATATTCAGCTGAAATCTAATATAAAGATCTCAAAATTATTGTGGCCCCCCAATTATATTATTCTTTGACATCCTCAAAGAGTAATATAATTATTCTGTTAAAATGGTTTGCTATCACTACTGCAGTACTATTTGTGGAGTGATACAGTTGAGACTCATCAACCATATTAATCTAATATTACCTAATATTCCTTCTATGAAAAGGAAGTTTGCTAAGTTCCAGGTAAAAAAGGAAAAAAGGCAAACTTTTGAAAAAAGCTCTTGCTTTTAGATCAAACTTAAAAGATTCAGGTGTTTTGTAATATATACATTTTGAAAGGGTGATTGTGATTCACATTCTACCCACACGGGGGCAACACAAAACAACACAATGCTTCACCTATTTTCTTGTGATAAACTTGTTTACTCTATATTTTTTTTCTTAGCCTTGTTTTCTCCTTCCTCAAATTTAGGTTCCTTGCATTTAAAAGGTCATTTTCCAGCTCCTATATAAAGATAATTGTAGTCTATTCCAGTTCTTCTAAACCCTTCATTATTATTCAAAGTTTGAAGTCTATGGTAGGTTAGAACTTCCATTTCATTTTCAGAGATTTTAGGTAGTTTCCCTAAATTCATTATTTTGCAGCATGGACATCTAACACCAGGAGAGATGAGGTAATTTAAATTAGGAGCAGAATTAGTTAGTGACTATCCCAAGCTTAAAAACGAAGGGTTCCATCTTTAAAAACATCTGATTGGAAAGATGCAGATAATTCTTTCTAATAAAATGTAAAATAGCAATAATAGAAATCCATATTAACTGCCCGTCCCAGGCCAGAGTTTTATTGTACTGAGTTCTATTTAATTCTTTCCACAGCAGCCCGGGAAGCTGTACATCATCCTCACTGTTAATGATGAGGAAACTGAGCCCCAGAGATATTAGTCTATCACAAATTCCACGTGATGACTTCAGTGGGAAGAACTGGCTTCTAATCCCAAGTCCCTCAGAAGCCAAAGTGCTGAAGCCTCCCTCTGTAGCCTTGCCTTTCTCACATTTGGCTTTGAAATGAGCTTCTGCTCTGGCTATCATATTTACCATCTCAAGTTTCTTCCTCAATTACATATTTTATTTCCAAGATAAATATTTATTCCCATAAACCTCTATCTACACAGGAAGCACCAAGTTAAAAGTCACGTAATTGCCACAAAAGCTTCTGGTGATCTTCCTACAGGAAAGGGAAGTTGTGGTTTGCAAAAAGCACAAGCAGGGACACCTTAGCAGCAGTTTGTGGACCGTTGGACCACAGGAGGGTGGGTAAGCCACTGGGGCGTCAGAGAACATAAATCCACTTTTGAAATACCTTCATAAGTGTGCATAATTAATGAGAATAATCTGGGTTCATTAAATCATCTGCAACTCTATAAATGCCTTTTTTATTCAACTTAGAAGAAGCCGTTCAACCATCGAACCACTAGATGGCAGTGTTGCTTAGGAAATAGAACTGCTAGCTTTCAGGCCAACTCAGGTGTTTCTGATGAATGTTTCCTGTTTTGGTCCCTGAAATGTACCCTTTGACAGCTATAAGTGATATAAATGATATAAAAGAACTAAAATTTCATGGCTCCTGCCTGCAATAAAACTTGTGTTTTTCTCGAAAGAGGCAAGATAAACCTGTATGAGCAGTAACAGCCCATCATGAGAGTGCCTTAATTTATGTCAAGTTGCAAATATCTCTAAGGTTTTGGAGAAAAAACACTTTAAACTGCAGTGGCCACAGAAGCTTCAAAACATTGGGACTTGTCTGATGTTTTAATGAAGGAGTAAGAGTAAAGTAGAAAAAGACCAAGATCAGTCTGAGAAGGAGGCATGACCTTGGGATAGAGGTAGATGTAAATATAGTTTGGATGAAGTGGAGGATACATCTAAGGAAGAGTGGGAGACATTGTATAGTACCACAAAAGTCAGGAGAACCTTTGAACTTACTTCTATGCTGGATTGGAATTGTTTCTAAAAGTGTTTGAGAACAACGATGTGATTGAAATTGCACTTCAGGATGATTAACTATCAGTGGCAGATGGAAGGATCTTGGAGAGGGAATCATAATAGGGAGAGCCTGTCTGGCAAAAGAGAGAGCAGCTGTAGTGTCCAAGAGACACTGTCGCAGCAGATGTGAAAAGGTGCCATCAGAGACTGCTTTATCACTCTGACTCGCAGTTCTCTAGCTGACAGTCTCAGGTGCCTGAAGGAAGGAACTTCAGAACCTACAGGCCTAAAACTCACTGATGGCTCTTCATTGTTCTCAGGACAAGGACCTCAACATTACCAGGTGCCACACTCCCAAGCACCTTGTGTGTTGTGCCCTCTCTCCTGCTTTCAGTTCCTTGAGCTCACGATGCCGCCTCCTGCTTCCCAACCCTTGCTTGTGTTGTTCTCTGTCTAGAACTCTCCTCAGCCTCTCCTCCTTCCCCATGACCCTGGGCTAACTCATATTCTGTCACTTCTGCAGGGAAGCTCTTCCTGTGTATATGCCAGCTTCTTTATGATGTGTTCTATTAATTAGTTTTTGCCACTATAATGAAATGCCTGAAGCCAGCTACTATTGTAGTCAACTTCTGCATTGCTGTGACCAAAATACCCCACAAGAACTTAGAGGAGGAAAAGTTTATTTAGTTTATTTGGGATTCCCAGTTTCAGAGGTCTCAGTCCATAGATGGCTAACTCCTGGTGAGGTAGCACATCATGAGGGAAGCCCAGCAGAGGAAAGCTGCTCAGCTCATGGTGGGGGCAGGAAGCAGAGAAGGAGGTAAAGAGCTGCAGGGAACATGTGCCCTTCCAGAACACTTCCCCAGCGACCCACCTCCTCCAGTCATGCCCCATCTGCCTACAGTTACTTACTATCCAGTGACTCAAACTAGGTTGGACTGACTAGGTAATGGCTCTCATAGTCTGATCATTTTACCTCTGAATATTCCTACATTAACAGGAGCTCTTGGGGGACACCTCATACCCAAACCACAATAGCTACTTATGGAGAAAAAATAGCTTTTAGTTCACAGTTTGGGAGTTCAAGGACAAAGTGCTTGCATTGGCTCGGCTCTGGTGAGGGCCTTCTCACCTGGGTCACATTATCGCCAGATGGCGGTGGTGGAAACATACATGAGGAGATGATCACAGCTCAAACAGAAGAAGTCAGAGAGAGGCTGAGTGAAACCAGGTCAGCCATTTATAACAACCTCTCTTAAGAACTACCTAGGGCTGTTGGGGAGGGGGCAGTACCCTTTGTTCACCAAAGGACCTCCCACTAAGTTCCACCTCATAAAATTCCACATCAACCGCCAATATCACTATCCTACTGACCAAGCATGCAACTCCCGAAACATTGAAGGGCATCCACACATAAACCACAGTATTCTTATAGAATCAGGTGCTTTTCCTTCATAGAATTTATCTCTTTTCAATTTTATTGATATTTATGTGATCAATTAACCTCTGTTACTCCTACTACAACTTCCATGGTAACAGGGTCCACATTTGTATTTGCTCACCATTATTTCTATTCTCATCACTATGAGACAGACACTCTGTGTCTCTGGTGATCCCGTGGAGAGGAGAGGAGGCAGTGAAGAAGCTGAAAATTCGAAGTAAAGTGATTCCAGCTGAGAGGCTTCCAGTCATGTTAATGTCACTCCAAGTTGCCCGAGACAGGCAGCTATGTGCAGTACTCCTACTCTCATTCTGGTCCTTATAGGAGGTAGAAACAACAATGCCTTCCAGTCTGTTATAATTAAATGTCATGGAATTGTGACTGTTGTACCCAGAAAATTAGATGAAGCTGAAAGAAGTCAAGCTAGTCTGAGGATATTTCCACAAAAAAATAAGAACCTTTCTTGAAATGGCTCTGTAAAATCATTAGAGGTTCTTGGTCAAAGCTCATTGACATTAACTATAGAAAAAGAGGTCACTATAGCAGGCTGAAATAGCTTGAAATACTCTTTCGATCGTAGGGATCAAATTCTTGTCCTTAGATGAAATTTCTAGTTAAGTCTTTGTTGCAGCCTATGAATGTGTTGCTTGCCATGTGGCCAAGATAGCACACAAGGAATTTTGTGCAGTGATGACAGGATCTCCCTGCACCCTGCCTACTGTTTGGGTTGAACTCATGTTGAAGTCTTGTGAACAACATTCTTTTCTTGGCTTTGTGCTAGTAACCCCCCTTCTAGTAAGCAACTGATGATCTCATGCAGCTAATAATGTGACTAGAGCAGCACAGACAATATAATTATGGGAATTGGCTCTGTTTGCATTTTATATAGTTTTTTCATGTTTAGAGTTATGTCATATTGTATATTTAAAAAATGATCAAAAGCCATTATTCCAGTTCCATGTTCTCCCATGAGCTCTTTTAAAGCATTGTCATACTTCCTCAGGACATGAGGTCTTCTTTCCTCCCCTTGAAATTGGGTGGCATTCTGTAACCATCTCAACAAACAGAATGTGGTGGAAGTGTCACTTCATGACATACAAGGCTAAGTCAAAAATGTATTATAGCTCCTACCTGGTTTACTCTTTCTCAGGATGCTCATTCTTGGGACCTAGCCACCATGATGTGAGGAAGTCCAAGCTACATGGACAGGCCAGAGGAAGGTTTATCAGCCCACAAATCAGCCCACAGTCTTAGAGTGTTGCCAATATCAGCTCACATGTACATGAGCTTTCAGTAGATTCTTACCCCCAGCCTTAAAATTATCCTAGATGATGCTATCCAGAGCATAGATTACCTAGTTCACAAAGCCCTATCCAAACTTCACTTTCATGAGGAGAATCGCTATTGTTATGAGGCACTAAGTTTTTGAATCACTTGTAGATAACTGAAAAAATAGTCCAACACAGAAAACCTTTCCATTTTTGCTTGTCTTTGTGCTTTCATTGATGTACTTCTTTGGGACTGAAATAACCCTCCTTGTTTCTTTTCATTTCTTTTTCCATTGTCTAACTTTCCTGCTTTATAAATCAACTCCAATGTGTACTTGTGAAGGAAAATTATTAAAATCTTCAGTCCAAAGCCCTTTCTTTGTGTATAAACCTCAATCACAGTCTTCGGTCAAGTCAGTGTCAGGACTCACCTAAATAAATGCTTGATGTCTGCTTCAGTCAGTGCAATCATCTCGTATCATTCGTCTTTGTAACACAGAAGCTAACATAGTTCCTGGTTCTACCACTTACTACCTTTGGGAACTGCACTAGTAAGTCTCTAAGACTTCCTTTCCTTATCTGTGAAAGGAGATAAGAGTGCCAACTCATGGTGTTGTAAGGATTAAAGGATAAAATCATCTAAGGTGCTGGTACATAATAAATGCTGCATAAATTCAGCTATTACAGTTACTAGAGCAACCTCAAAATAGAAGAAAACACTCAGCATTCCTAAAAACAAATTTAGCAAATACTATTTTGAGATACATTAGCCAGAGTTCTTACCTCACTCTCCTGCTCCTTTGCTGAGCAGCTCTGAACTTTATCTTTTCCTCCCCATATGATTTTCTTCACGCATTGCTCTGAGAGGCAGGGTAGGCACAGGTTAGAAAGGAGACATCAGTTGGATTGATGAATGATTGATTTAATTTATGGCAAAAACAGAAATCCTAAAAGCCAAATACTTGAGACAGATAATGTGTTTTAAAATTCAAAGGCTTGTCTATGGTATCAGAATATAAAATCTTGAAGGTAACAAGGTACGGAGATTTTGCCAAAATCAACAGAACTTACGGTGATGTAAGAGTTAATGAGAGAGATCAAATTCTGCCTAGTTGCATCTCCCTTCCCCACTTCCCAAACAGAAAAGAATTGATCTGTTGTCATCTTAAGGCTCCACATTATAGCCAGGGGAGACTAGAAATCCACCAGAGGGCCTTTGATTATTTTGGGGCTGGAATAGCAGACCAGCCATGGGATGATAAAGAATATGAAATAAGATCCCTAAGCACCTCTTCACAGAGCCTGTACATCCCAGGGTGTGAAAGGGCCCCGGGGAGAAGGGAGATGAGAGGAAGGGAGGGGAGGGAACGCAAGTGGACTTGAAGGAATCTGGAGACACACAAGGAAGACGTGGCGTATGTGTGCGCGCATGCGTGCATGCATGCGTGAGAGCAAGCGTGTGTTTGGGGTGATGGCTAATACCCAACTCAACACTGGGTATTATAAACATTATGCTTATTTTGGCATGGCAAGTGTAGATTTCCAGATGCAGGTGAATAATTTCAACGCAACCTCTCCAGGCAGAGACTGCCTTTTCCTTCAGTTGCTCCTGAGTTAGAATGGAAGGGCTCTTTTAGTCTTCAAGTGAGTTGTCAGCATGCCTCTCCAGACAGAATGGCCCTGAAGCTCCTTTGCAAGCTGAGTGTATTTTAGGGCAAACTGTGGACCATTTCCTGTTGACAGGGCTCCCAACTGCATGAATCCCTTGGATGTGGTTTCCCAGTAGTCTAGGACGGCCCCTCCCCACGAAGCTGCTGCAGGGACTCTTCTGGAGGCCAGAAGAAAGGCCCCTCTCCAGGAGGCAGGCTGCCTGGCCAGGACTGCAGCTCTCAGCAACCTCGGCCTTCTTATCGCTGTAATCTGGAAGAGCACAGGCTGTTCTCGATGATTTTGGCAACAAACTTTATGAGAAAATTTTGAGCAAGTTGTCTTTTCCAGTTACAGCTAAACCACCAAGGTCAGATTCTATTTTGTGCTCAAGATCCGCTGATGAATACTGTCCCAAAACCTACAATATCCAGAGATAAAGCTCTCTATACTCTGAATCTTGTGCAATTCATAAGGGAAGCAAATACGGAAGCAGTTCTCCGCGGCGGGGTTATTGGTCAGAATGCTTAGGTTCTTGCCTCAGCTTCAGCATTTGCTAGATCTAAGACCACCCAACAGGTTGTTTTCTCTTTCTTCAATTATCTTTTCTGTCAAAGAAGCAACGAAGTGCTTACTTTGTGGAATTTGGGGATTAAATGAGAAAATGCACCCAAAACATAGCACCTGACATTTTGTGAGTTCCCAGTGAATGTTGGTTTTATTATCATTTTATTATTATTATTATTATTGCCAGCATTCATGGTAGCAAAAAAAAAAAAAATGTTGGCTGGTCACCCTATAGACAGTTTCTGCTGCTCTAATCTTGCAATTAGAGCACTGATTTTGTATTTCTCTAGAAGCTGCATGCTGATACGTTTTGATTGAATTAACTGCTTATTAATAAGCAGTTCTCTTTTATTTCTGAACCTACAAAGGAATGGCACTTGCCAGCCTGCCTAGGGATAGGTGTGGCGCATGACTCCATGCACCTATGAAGGACAAGGGAGGAAGCCTGCACCATGCCACACCAGAGAGTGAAGACTGCAGGACATGTCAGTGGGCACAGAACATGTGAAGACCAGACTCCATGGAACTATTTTCTATAGCATTTTTTTGCCACTTAATTTTTTTCATTTTCATTTTATTTTTCAGAAACTATTTTCACTAAAACCAGTTACTTTCATGAAAATCTATGGAAATTATTTAGTACTACTACTACTACTAGGGATTGAACCCAGGGCCTGGCTCATATTAAGCACACTCTATACTACTGAGCGATACCCCCAGCTCTTCTGGAAATTATTAAAAGCTCTTAGAAGACTACTTGGAACTGTAAAAGCTATAAGAAGTATTTTCAAGTGAATAAAAACGTACAAGTTTAACTACTGTCGATTTTGTTTTTTATTGGTTATTTATAAAAAGTATAATTGTCATTTGCTCTGTTCCTGTGGCTGTTAACTCTATAACAGTATGTAGGTTTTAGTCAGCTCTTAATCTATAAAAAAGTTTTACACTAAGCAGAATATTTATGTTGATTGTTTCTATTAATACTATTAATTATACATTACTTAAAGCATTATATTTAAATTTTATTAAAACCATGAGAAATCTGTGAATAATCCTTCACAAATATTTCAGGATGATTCTATATCCAGAAATGATTTATGGTATTGTAATCTAATTTTCTGTACTTTGAATCACTTTTTTTATGTGGGTGCTACTGAAGTAAAAGGCGAACAACGGAGCCAAAATTATGTTAAAAATAGCACTGGAGTCAATATGGTGGGCAGTAAAAAAGTAAAGACCAAATCACCCACTTCTTCTTTTCCATACGTGTTCATCTTCTACCCAGTGATGTCTGCTACTCATTTGTCTTTATTCGGTTGTCCAGCAGATGGTAAATGAGTGCCTGCTACTCTGTAGGCACTGGAGAAATAGCAGGGAGCAAGGCACAAAGCCCTTGCCACATGGAGCTTATATCTTACATGGCAGGAGATGGGGAAAAGCGAACAACAAATATACATGTTATATTTAGGCAGCGATAGGCACTATGGAGAAAAATAAGACAGAGTTGAGAGGCTAGGCAGTGCCTGCCTAAAAATTAGAGAAAGCCTCTTTGTGTGTGCTCAGGAATCTGAAGGAAAAAAGACAAGACAAATGAAGCAAGACAAATGTGTCTATAAATGGTGAGTGTTGTGCAAAGACCCTCAGATGGAGACTGCTTGCAACCGGTGGGAACCCTGGCTTTCACACTGGTGAGATAGGAAGACACCGGGTGTTCCCAGGCAGGGGAAGGACATGATCCGAGTGAATGGCCCCGGGGACTGCGACTGCCTGAGACCCAGATCCCTGACCCAGTAGCTGTGTGACTTTGGACAATTTTTTTCCCCTCTTCTCTATGCCTCTATTTTCTTACCTATAAAAATGAGATGAACATGGCACTTGCTCCATGAGATTAGAATAAGCATTAAAAGAACTGTGAATTTACCAAGTGTCTGAGTGGTTCCTGGTATGTACCGAATGCCTTGGAAATATTTGCTACATGTACAAGTAAAAGTATTTTGAAAATATCATTTTGACTGTGGTGTAGATGATGATTTATTGTGTGTGTTTGGGGTGGTAGGACAGTATTCAAGAGAGAAGCATGGAGTCTGTTATGAAATAAATCTAATGTGACAAAAATGCTGACTTGGACCCAGCGGGGAGTAGCAAAGGTAGTGAGCAGTGATTAGATTTGGGCTCTATTTCAAGTAAAATTGATGGACTTGAGGTGGGTTGTGTGAGAAAGAGAAGAGTCCAAGTTGACTCCAGAGGTTGCAGCCTGAGCTCCTGGAGGAAGAAAGCTACCATTTCCTGAAGAAAGACTGTAGGAAAAGAAGGGAAGAGGTGCTAACCCAAGAAAGATCACGTCTGCCAAGAGATCAAGAAAGGATCAATGTATTTTTAAGATCACCAGAGTGAAAGTTGTTCCCTTATTATTGGATATTGGTCAGATGTGGAACTTCCAGGGAATTGAAGATACTACAACTATGACATTCAGAAACTGAACGGTAGACTGTGAAATACTGAACCAATCGACTCTCGAGTGTATCTTGAGTAATACTTCAGAAATCCTCCAGATGTGCTGCTCACAGAAAATGAAAGATGTGCAAACCCCTGATCTGTGGATATAGTCAAATAAGACAGAGGAAAAAAGACAACAAGCACCTGTAACCACCAAGAACTATATCACAACAGGACAGGTGCTTTTTTACTCTCAGTTGGTAAACTTAGTAGAAAACACATCATTACTAAGGATGAAGCAGAAGTTACATTGAAACAGTTTATATTCACTAATGGTAGAATTTTTAGTAAACTGAAATTGTTTAGTTCTGAAGCCTTTAAATCATGTATTCAGATGTGTTGAGGAAAAGAAAATTTGGTCATTTGAGAAAACATGCAAAGATAATAATTGAAGTTGAATTACTTTATCAGATCTAGTATTATTTGCAGTTTTCAAGAACACTTAATATAGCCAAAGATAGCTCATCTCATATTAAAGGAAAATTAATTCAGCAATATGTATTCATATGCAATTTATATAGCTATGTACCTACATAAAAAGACTTGAAGAAGGAAGGGTCCTTTGTGATTTTTCACATTTAGAACTTGTTCTCTACTTGAGAACAAATTTAAAAACTCCTTCTCCAGCTCCAGTAGCCTTCTAGTCCACATTTTGATGGCATCTACTACAAGTGTTTCATATCAGGAACAGCAAAACCATCCAGAGCAGAGTGAGAGAAACCCTCAACATACTTCTGTTTTCTGAGAGCTTGTTATGGTTTGGATGTGAGGTGTCTCCCAAAAGCTCATGTGTGAGACAATGCAGGAAGGTTCAGAGGAGAAATGATTGGGTTTTAAGACTCTTAACCCAATCAGTGAATTGATCCTCTGATAGAGATTAACTGAGTGGAGACAGCAGTGGTAGGGTGTGGCTGAGAGGAGATGGGAATTGGGGTGTGGTTTGGGGGCATCTATTTATATCTGGCAAGTGGAGATTCTGGCTCTGCTTTCTGATCACCATATGAGCTCTTTGCCTCTGCCACTCTCTTCTGCCATGATGTTTTACCTCATGTGTGAGCCACCAAGGAATGGAGCCTGTTGTCTGTGGACTGAGACCTCTGAAACCGTAGCCTCCAAAGAAACTTTTCCTACTCTACATTTGTTTTGCTTGGGTCCTTTGGTCACAGCAGTGAAACAGCTGAATAAAATAGAGCCATAACACCAGGTTGGAAGAATTGAGGGCCATCTTCCAGCTTCTTACCAGAACAGTGATCAAGCTTGTCTTTCAGCTCAGGAAATTTGTAAGCCACATAAACTGCATGACAAACCAGTATGGGGTTACAGCCAGCCTGGATTTGGCCTGGATGGTGTAGGATGATCACCAAAGCAGTGATGACAGCAGCTTCTATTGATGGATCATTTTTGCTGTCACCAGCAATGCCTTCACAACAAACATTTTATTATTTTTTCTTTTTTTCCTTTTGTGGTACTGAGAACTGAACCCAGGGAACCTCTATCCCTAAAGCTCCATCCCCAGCCCTTTTTTATATTTTTGAGACAGGGCCTCACTTAGTCACTGAGGCTGGCCTTGAACTTGTGATCCTTCTGCTCTACTTTCCTGAGTTGCTGAGATTACAGTTATGCACCATACAGTGAACCAATAAACATCTTTGACAGACATGTTATTGTTATTACCATTCATTTGGCAGTTCTGGGGATAGAACTCAGGGCCTTGTATATCCTAGGAAAATTTACTAACACCAAGCTAATACCCAACCCTAACAGACACATGCTTGACGTGAGGGTCCATCTTGTTCCTAGAAAAAGCTTCACTCAGAGCATCATGGTACCTTTCAATAGACTTTAGTTGTGCTCTCGACTGGAGCAAACACTATGCTGTTTGAAAATACCATCCTCTACTCAGCCCCACAGTACCAATACCACCTATTTCCCAGGCATCTTGAAGGGGTAGAAGCAAAGGGATGATGGTAGAATGCAATCCAGAACTTAGAGGACCTTGGTTCCACAGCATCACCATGGTTATGGGTGACTTTGTATTCTTTGAACTAAGACCTGTAAGTGCTTGGCTTAAGGACATTGTTATAATTCCAACCAAAAAGTAGTCCAAATACCACTGTGTCAGGTTGCTGCCCATTTTCTTAATGTAGGTGCTGATTTTCATGAGGATTTCTTCCCGTCGGGCTGTAGGGTAGCTCAGTGGAAATCATTTTGTTTTATGCCCAGTGTAGAAGCCAGAAGGGCACATGCATGGGCTTGCCCATTCTTAGAGGTACCAGCATCAAGTTCAGGGACACTGATAGCCACAAGAGGACAGCACAGCGAGCCTGGAAAGTCCCTGTAATCAAGTTTCTGATAAAGTTTCTGTGTCCTGGTGAACTGACAGTCACATAATACGTACTGATCTTGAAGTTCTATAAGATGATGTCGATGGTGACACCACGCTCATGCTCAGCTTTCAATTTATCCAATACCCTGGTGTATTTGAAGTTGCCCTTTCCCAGTGGGGTCCTTCTCAAATTTTCTGATGATCTCACCATATTTGTAGATCGGATGACTAGTACTGGTGAAGTCACCCAAATCTACATGTCCAAAGATAACTATATTGATATGAGTTTTTTCCTTTTCCATTTTGGTTTTGATTTCATGACACCTGTGTTTGGGTGACAAAAATGCTCTTTATTTCTTTTTCTTCTGTCCCTTTTCCCTCCCATTCTCTCTTCTCCCTTCCTTTCCTTTCAAAAATATTTTAAAGCAAATCCAAAGTATTATGCCACTTAAATTTCTACACATTTTACTATTCCCACTAAAATACATGAACTTTGTGTAACAATTCTTTCATACCCCCCAAATTTAATATTGTTATTTGGAAAATTTGATATTTTTCCCTCTTGATGTCTAGCACTAAGTGGTTGGAGAACAAGATAAAATCAATTACAGGAAAGAAATGAAGTTACATTTTTCTTGGAACATGTCCTTTAGGATAAAACCTTCTTGGACATCTCCATATGTAGCAACTTCATAATATAAAGCATATCAGCCTAAGAAAGTGATTTAGAAGAATTTATTTCTCTTCATTGAAATAATGATTACATAAGCTAACTTTTTAGTTTGTTTTGAAAGGGAGCTAGGTGTTAATTTACTTGGAAACCTGTAAGAACGTTTTTGACCACTCTACAGAATATAAACCTGTACTATATTTAAAGAGTTTATAATGGTACGTACAGAAACATCAGAAATATTTGAAGCATGTAAATTAGTGGCAGGAGATGATATATGTGAGTCTGCATGCCCACACACATGTGTATGTGTGCATGTGTGTGTGTATGTGTGTAACTATCTCTTTGTATATATCCATTCTGTGCTTATTCAACTTCTTGATAGTTGGATCGATGGTACGAGTACTGTCTCCAAATTTGAATGCATCCATAAAACTTTGCATATACTTTATTGATCCCCAAATGCAGCCACATATCCACAGGATATCCTTCTAGTAGCCACAAACAAAAAATTTTCATCTCACTTTTTGGATTTGCATATGTTTGGATTCTATGTTAGCTGACTCATATTAGTATCTATTTTGCCTAGAGTTTAAGTACAAGGGATATCTTTTATCAGTGATGCTGGGGAATGTTTACTTTCCAGGAAGGTCATTTGGGGCCTCCTCCTACTTGGTACTTACCACTCTGTATTCCATTTTCCAATTCAGATGCCTGCCTCCCCTCCTAAACCATAAATTTTTCAAGGGAAGAGACAAAGTCTCATTTAGATGGGTGTCTCCAGTGTACAAGTTCATGTCTGGGCTAAGTAGACCCTAAATAATTACTTCTTGAATCATGCACATGAGCAAAGTATTGTTCATATTAAGTACTCAAGAAAGCTGAAGTTATGTGAGTGAGGTTCAATGAACTGCCCAAACAGCTAATAAGTGGCATAGTGGATGTGACACTCAAGAATGCTTATTCCCAGTCCAATGTCTTTCCAGTGTATGATCTGTCAGGAGTAAAAAAATGGGCTGTGGAACAAGTCTCCATCAATATGTGAACCTTTGCTAGACAAAAGGTCTCTGTAGCTTGAGTCTCTGACTGGGCAGATAGAACATAACTGGGCAGAGTCCCATGATATGGGTCTCAAAAGGGGAAAGGAAGGGAAGCTTGAGTTAAAGAGAGGTTTCCAGATAGTAAACAGCACGTATCTCAGGAAACTCTGTTGCATTCTTTAAAAAAAAAAAATGACACATTTAGGATGTGTAGAATATTGAAAAAAGTAGTTTGCTCTCCTTAAAAATTAAAGAGTTTATGGATATGAGATTCTTTGGGCTTTAATGTTTTCTTTTTTCATTACTTTAAGAAAGATCTCCTTTGGCTTACCTAGGACATCATTGCAAGGCCAGTTAATTAGTTAACTTGTTGATCCTAACTAAATTTTCTTGTTGGTTCATGTTTTCCCATCCGTTTCCACTCTTGCCACTGATTGATACAAAAAGATCTCTTTAATATCTTTTATTCATGACATGTCTTTTTTTGTATACTTTTTATGTAGCGTAATAATCACATTCCCTATTGTTTTATAAATTAGAATTCTGGGTGTTTGTAAGAACAAAAGATGGACTTTACAAATACCTTAGTCTTTATCAATATCTTACTCAATCGACAAGATGGTCACTTCATAAAGAGTGGCACAGAAGACCTCAGGCATTTAACTGGCTTAGTAGATGAAAAGACCTTTTCAGTCACTGATTTGTTTTTCTCATTCTATTTCCATTTAAATTTTTATAATGTAATCTTTCTGAAATTTGCCACATCTCTCAAAATAGACAGCAAGCCAATAGAAAATGTTTTTCAGAGCTGGGAATGGTGGCACATGCCGGTAATCCCAGCAGTTTGGTAGGCTGAGGCAGGAGGATTACAAGTTCAAGGCTAGCCTCAGCAACTTAACGAGGCCCTAAGCAATTTGGTGAGACCCTGTTTCAAAATAAAAAATTAAAAAACGGGCTGGGAATGCAGCTCCGTGGCTAATCACGCTGGGTTCAATTCCTGGTTTAAAAAAAAAGAAAGAAAGAAAGAAAGAAAACGTTTCTTAGAAAAGCCAGTGGATGGATATGAAGTGTTCTCCCAAAGTCCTGTGCTAGTGCAGTGATATTCAAAGGTAAAATGATTAGATAATGAGAGCTGTAACCCAGTCCTAGTGTGAATGAACTAATTGGCCGGTGGGGTGTGGCTGAAGGAGGTGGGCCTCTGCAGGAGTTCCTTGGAGAGGTTCATCTTCCCTGAGGCTCCTTCCTCTCCCTCTTTCTACTTCTAGGTCACCATGAACTAAGCAGCTTTCCTCTCTTAGGCCCTTTGCCATGATATTCTGCCTCACCTTGGGTCCAAGGCAATATAGTCAGCCAACCATGGATTGAACATCTAAAATTGTGAGCCAAAATAAACTTTTTCTCCTCTAAGTTTTTCTGGGCAGGTATTTTGGTCACAGAAATGAAAAGCTGACAGCCAATCACTGAAGTAAGCAAAATCAGTTTAAGCATATTTATTCTTAATGAATGAACTCATGTTCAGCATGGATGATCTCTATGGAAAAGGTTGAAGAGATATATTCAGAGAACAGTCTTAGAGGAATTTTAGTCATTTCCTGTTTGGAGGATACATGGAACATGAAGAAAAGTTGTGTTTTTGTTGACTTTGGTTGAAAAATCTACTTGATTATAAGGGATCTTTTCAGATTTCTTGGATGGTTCATTTTGAAGTCTGACTTAAGAAAGCATTAGGGAAAAAAGAAAAGAAAAAGAAAACATTAGGAAAATATTGAGGAAAGAGAGGCTCACCCCATCTAACCCTGAGACATTTGGTATACTGTGTATTACTATTTTAGGTTAATTTCTTCATTTTAGGAAGTCATCTATGGAGAGTAAAATCCGCCCCCCCCCAAATAGCAAGCAGTATTTGTGAAATATCTCTTTATGTGTAAATATGTTCATGGCATGGTATTATGAATAAATTTGTATTTGGGTTCAGACTAACTCATAGATGGTGCAAGCTTCTAAAGGAAGGGAATTTTATTGAAGCTGGGTCGCAAGATTTCATGACATCTCTTCTTATGTCACCCTCTTCTCTTTCCTGAGATTTCCACTGTTGCCTCCCTAAGGACAATACCATTCTTCCTTTTTTAAAAAGATTAGATATTGACAAATTATAATATACATTATATATTATTATAATTACATAAGTATAATATATATTATAGGGCACAAAATGATGCTATGAGATATGTATATAAGGTAGAATGATGAAATCAAACTGGTAAATATAAACATCACCTTGGATACTTACTTGTTTTTTCTGCCTAACCGAAACATTACACCCTTTGACCCCAGCTCTCCATCCCCCATACTCCTCAGCCTCTGGTAACCACCATTCTGCTCTCTGATTCTATGTATTAGATTTTTTAATTTCCACATATAAGTGAAAACATGTGGCAGAACATAGCACTTCTTGCTAATAAGGATGGGGGGGCTGTGACATCCTGTAGACACACACAACACACACACATCACAGAACTAAAGGTAAATCTTAAAAACTAAAGAAAACTTCTAATGCATAAGTTGTTAAGACATTTATCAGTGAAAAAATCAAGTATAATCAAAGCCTCAAAGTGATTCTAAGGATGTATCAAAGTTCTAAGGCTGACTGAGAATTAATATTTATTTGTTACTTGGGAGAGTGAAAAAATAAACCATTAAATCAACAGCACAATGCATTGCCAGATTAGCTGACCAATACCACCAGGTCAGACAAGGGCACTGAGGAAAAGAACACAGGACACGTGTTCACTTACTTATTTTAGTGAGCCTGAGGAAGATGGATGAGAAGGGGTTTCCATGACAGTCTAGAATTTGCAATTCTGTATGGAGAGTAACAGCTGGGATGAGAGACCTGGTGACTCCAAGAAGTAAGTGGGATCACAGATGTGGTCTTTTTTTGAAACTGGGTTCAGCTTCATCTTGCAGAGAAGATAGGATACAACAAAGTGGGACTGGAGTATGTTAGCAGAAATCATTAGAACCATGTGAGGTTCTAGCAACATCATGGCTGCTTTCTAATTGCCAGGCAAATGGCAAAGACCTCAGGAAAGAATAATCTGAACAATATTGTAAATAAAGTGTTGGTGATGGACTGAGAGGAAGAGGGCTTTCCTTGCAGGCTATTGCGAGAATGTATTTGAGGAAAGGAGATCTTTGTCGTAGTTACAGGGGCACTAACAATGTGCCAAGCACTTCTGTAAGTTTCTTTCTCATGAAATCCTTAAGAGGACCCTGTGAGATGGGTCCCATTATTATCCTCATGTTAGAAGGAAATCCTGAGGCTTAAAGACACTAACTTTCCCAGGAACTCATAAATGTCAAGTTGAAGAGCCAGGATTCAATCTAACGAAGGCAAAACAGTTTTAATTAAATATTCCAAGGAGGAAAAATAATATGAGAAGGGAACTTTTTTTATCATTTGTAGTTCTAGAGGGCAGAAGTGGGAACTAATGGGAAGTGAGATGAAAAGGTAGATTTCAAGATCCCATAAGGAAGGGTTTTCTGAACTTTGAAATTAACCCGAAGGGCAAAGAACTTGCTTGTGAAATAGTGACCTTCGTATTCCTAGTCCCATTCAAGTGGAGCTGAGATGGCCACAGATTAGAGACTCTAGAGGGGATTCACAGTGGGGATGTTAGGCCAGGGGGCCCTTAAATCCCTGCGATTTCAATTTCCATCTTGTGAGTTTTTCAACATCTGAGTCACTGTGTATTTTGGGGGCCTGAAAAGTAAACATTAATTCTTAGGTAACTTTTCTTTCTCAGAGCCAAAATTAAAAGGTAAAATGTGTTCTTTTTTTGGCAGGGGCGTTATCTGGGATTGAACTCAGGGGCACTCAACCATTGAGCCACACTCCCAGCTGTATTTTATATTTTATTTAGAGATAGGGTCTCATGGAGTTGCTTAGCATCTTGCCATTGCTGAGGCTGGCTTTTGAACTCATGATCCTCCTGCCTCAGCTTCCTGAGCTGCTGGGATTACAGTCATGAGCCACTGTGCCCAGAAAAATGTATTCTTTTTTTGTTTTTGGTACCGGGGATTGAACTCAGAGGTACTCGACCACTAAGCTACACCCTCAGCCCTATTTTGTGTTTTTTTTTTATGTAGAGACAGGGTCTCACTGAGTTGCTTAGTGCCTTCCTGT
Source organism: Geosciurus inauris (assembly GCA_004024805.1). Taxonomy (NCBI): domain Eukaryota; kingdom Metazoa; phylum Chordata; class Mammalia; order Rodentia; family Sciuridae; genus Geosciurus; species Geosciurus inauris. The sequence continues at coordinate 5,726 of PVHX01012184.1, read as the reverse complement.
TGCTGAGGCTGGCTTTGAACTTGAGATTCTCTTGTCTCAACCTCCCAAAGTGCTGGGATTACAGGCGTGCGCCACCAGGCCCGGCTAAAATGAATTCTTAATTTGATAAAAATGGAGAAAATTAGTTTATCAGAGGCAGTAAACTTCTTCATTGCTCTCATCAGAGGACAATTGAATATAAAAGTCAGTATTTATTTGTTAGATGCAGTTAATGAAGGAAGTTTGAGATAGCAGAGGTTTTCAAACAATTTTAAAGTATATTGTTAATTTATTTGCATTTGTGTTTGTGCCATTAATCATCCCCACCTCTAGTTGCTATTCAGGGTCTAGTTTTGACATATATCTAGGGTTACATGGGCCTGGAAAACATACATAGATAATCTTAGAAAGCTGTATTATTTATCAGACACTTATTACTTAATCCAAACAGAATCAAATATGGTAATAATTAGCATCAGCCCTAAGTATAGTTTAACAGCAAAGTGAGAAAATGAACGAATGGTTTCCAATTTGGTTGAGATATTGATCTCTTTAAAACACACAGTGGCATTATAGTTTTAGCAGATAGAAGATAAAAAATGCTTTCAATCCTGTAATTATTTGTTACTTTGATCTGTTCTTTTTTGAATAAGAAAATACCCTTGCCTTCCTTGTAAGATTTATTTATACAGAGGTGCTATGGAATGAAGATCTATAAAATGAAGGATGAACTAACTTTACATGATAAAGAAAAGGAGAAATCATGTTTGATCTCGGTTGGCTGAGAACAATGAAATAGTAAACACATGTCATATCAGTTATGTATACAATACCAGTGGAGGCTTATCCAGCTCCAGCTATTGGATAAGTAAAGCAAATAGAATAAAATGCAGGTACAAAGATTGGAAACATAGTTATTGATTGTATTTTTGGCAATTAAATATGAAATAAAACTTTTTTGATAAGGCCCTTAAGGAAGAGGAATATTTGAAATGGATCACAAAAATCCAATGTATTTTTGAAGTAAGACTTACTATTGTAGTTCAATTAAGTGAATTTAAGATAATCTTCATAAAATCTTGGGCTTGGACTTGAAGACCTAAAGTGAGACACAATTACCATCTCAAAGAGTTTACCATCTGGTATTGGATCAATCAAATGGGCAGGTAACTGTAATAAAAGTTAATACACACACACATACACACACACACAGTAACTAAGGTATAAGCAAAGTAAAGTTAAGTTCAGAGAAGGGAATGCTAACTTTCTTTTTGGGTGGGAGATAGATAAGGCTTTGTGAAAGAAATGACATTTGGAAGAAAAGATAGGATATTTACAGGTTACAGAAAGGAGGGAGGGTGTACCAGGCAGATAGATGATAAACGCAAGATGAGAGGCAATTGTGAGTCAGTTCTGAGAAGGTGTGCCAGGTGGAGTGCAGAACAGGCATGTGAGGGGGTGAGGAGTAGGAGATAACAGCAGAGATGCAGGCCAAAGCCAAGCACGGAGTCTCCCGTAGGCCAACACAGGTGCACTTACATTCATATGTGACAAGGGGCCATTAAAATGTCTGGAGGAGAGGGACAGCAGATTTACAGGGCTGCTTGGTGGTGTGTACAGATTGTATACACTAAAATTTTACAGAGTGCCATTCATATGAGACCTGATCCTGTGGATTTCACTGTTTATTATGACTATGTTTCAGTCATCTAAGTATTTTGCATAATAACAACTTTCCTGAAAGATGGAAAATAAGTGTCTTGAAGATGGACTGCCTCTTTTTTTTTTTTTTTTTTTAAATGTAGATCCCACACTCCAACATGTCAGCTCAGGAACTGACTTCCTTTTTTTTTTTTTTTTTAATTTTCAGTTGGACATAATAACTTTATGTTTTTAATGTGGTGCTGAGGATCCAACCCAGTGCCTCACACATGCTAGGCAAGCACTCTACCTCTGAGCCCCAACCCCAGCCTGACTGCCTTTTTTTGTTTGTTTGTTTGTTTTGGGTTTTTTTGGTACCAGGGATTGAACTCAGGGGTACTCAACCACTGAGTCACATCCCCAGCCTTATTTTGTGTTTTACGTAGAGACAGGATTTCACTAAGTTGCTTGGTGCCTCGCCATTGCTGAGGCTGGCTTTGAACTTGTGATCCTCCTGTCTCAGCCTCCCAAAGTGCTGGAATTATAGGCTTGCGCCACTGTGCCCGGCTCCGACTGCCTTTTTTGATTTGTACAAATGCACCCTCTGGGATAATGGTTACCTGTGATGACCTTGCTGTCGGTAGTCATATCTTAAAGCCAAAGACAGGACTGATTGGTATAAGGAGATGCTGCAGACTTTGACAATAGTTACACAAAAACAAGAGTGTAGCTTGGAATAGAGAGGATGATGGAGAATCAATGTGGGAGTCAATGGAAGAAGTGCCCATAGTGACTATTAAGATGGGCGACCAATAATGGTAGCAAACAAGAAATTGAAAAATGAGAAGAGATCTATGGAGTCTGGGAAAGGAAGGCACAGATAGGGCAGAGATGAGAGGTGCCATTTTGAACACAAGTGGGAGCCAGAGGTGTGGCTGAGCACAAGGGTGGAAATGTCAAGCATGAAGTTGCAGAGCTGGTCTGGAAGGTGGGGCAGGAGATGGGCCAGAGTTAACCACATAAATGTGATAGCTGAGTTTCAGGGAGTTCCTGAGATAATGGGCGAGTGTCGGGAGAGGCGAGCAGAACATTAACAGTGTTAGAAGCAGTTTTCATTCTTATCACGTTTTGCTCTCTAACCTCAAAAGAATTAGGAACAAATCTTGCAAAAGAAGCCTGGCTTCTTGGTGATGTGGTTGTTGGATAGCTTGTTTCCTTTCCAGTTCCTGCCAACCATCAAATGCAGTCAGAAAGCCAGCGTTTATACATAAACATGTCATTTTTTTCATAAGATTAGATTGGAGCCTCAGCAGGAGAGGCTTTCTAACCAAAGGCAGAATTGTTGATGACCTGGTAATGTTTTAATGGTTGAAACGGAATCACAGAAATCAATTATAAGTGCAATCAGCCTCTCACTCAAGAAAGCAAGCAATGGCAAAAACCACCTAACAGCATTTTTTATTTGACCCTCTCATGCACTGTATGTGGCTCCATATTTTCATTTCCATGTTCCTCTTAACCGGATACTAAAATTAATTTACATTTCATAAGGCCATAAAATTAATAAGATAGTAGAGAAGTAAGTTGGAAGGAAAAGAAGCAATTCTTAGATGAAAGTGTTTGTCTTGTGCAAGCCTTGAGTAGAGGGTGAGGGTGTATTCCAATGGCTGTCCTGAGCTTCTCACATGTTTTAGAACTTCTGACAGAGGCATTTCCTGGGATTAGTGCTCCCATATTTACCTTGCTCTGATGACCCCAGCAGCCAACAAGGAATTAGAATTCCACATGTTACATAGAAGGTGGTAATTAGGCAGAACCTCTCTCCAATTTATGTACCCCTCCCCCATGTTATGCTGTTCCAACAGGCACAAGGGGCCAGTCTAAGCTGGGAATCATAAAATAGGATTTCTTCAGCAAAATTAAAACAGCACAACATAAAGGAACATTTGTTGTCATCATCAGTATTTCATTGATGTATATTTTTAAACTCCTGTCTTGACTAGGTTTTATGAATTTTCTGGACTTTTCAGGAAATAGAAAAGTATTATGTGTTAGCATTGCCAGGTTGGTAGGGAAAAACTTGATATTCATCACTATATTTGAAATTTACCACTCTGATCACCTCATCTAAATATGATATTATTGATATTCAATTCAATATCCATTGATGTTCCCATTGAACTAGAATCATTTTCTTTCTTTATTTCTTTTTGGATTGAACCCAGAGGTGCTCTACTGCTGAAAGCTATGCCCCCAGCCTTTTTAAATTTCTTTTGCTAAGTGGCAAAGACCGGCCTTGAACTTTTGATGCTCCTGCCTCAGCCTCCCAAGTTACTGGGATTATAGCCATGCACCACTATACCTGGCTAGAATAACTTTTTAAAAATGCAGTAACTGTATTTGAGGACATTATTGGTGTATTATTGGAGGGTATTTAAATATTTAAGTATCACTTTGATTTACACATGGAAGTGTGTAACTTATTTAACAACATTCTATGTAAATCAATATTTGTGAGAATCAAGGAAGAAAAATTTAGTCCTTCATAAATAATATTTGGGGCATTACATTAATTAATTTGTAGTTTTAAAAAATATAATGTTTGAAACATTAAATCTATCTGAATAAAGATGTTCTTACTAGTTCTTCAAATATTATTCAAATTTGAACAATGTCATTTTCTCATCATTCAGAAACATCCCATTTTTTAATTTTACAAATTAAAATATGTGCCTAATCTTATATTATTGAAAAGGGAATGTATTAACCCATAATTGTTCATATATTGTAGAAAGATGTGAGTTGGGGTTTTCCCCTCAAAACTGTGAATTTTCCTCAGAGAAACTAACCCAATAAGACCAGGTACCAGTTTGTGCTTAGGTACACTAGTTAGACCCTTGAATTAAAGACAAATCCTTAGCTGTATTTTGTCAGAAATATGGAGTGCATGTGTATATACAATTCATACTCCTCTGGCCTGTTAGAAATATTTGCTGAATTTAGTCAACTGCTAAGTTGTAAGTCTGGTGAAATTCAGAAGGGAAAAGTAATGGCAGTTGAAAGTGTTACTGGAATGACTTGCAAAGGAACTTAGAAAAAAGGAAAACATATATAGTTCCCAGGGAACAAAATTTAATCCAATTTTCATCTAGAATGTTACAAAAGACCCTTCTGAAATATTTGTAGTTTTCCTTAACTTTATTTGAAAATACTTAGGGACTTTCCCATCTAGAGTAAGTCTGGAGGCCAGAATACCAAAATCTTTTGAGGAAAAGGTTTGATTTCAGCCTGCCCCCAGGGTGTTGTGAGATCTCTTGGGAATGAACTTGCAGATTGTTGAGATATTCTTCTAAACTTTCACTTGGCCCAGATAGTATGCTCTTTGATGTTTTTTTCCTGATACTGATTAAAATGTAAAACAGCTAACCTAACAAGCAAAAAAGGCTGGATCGGTAGAAATATATAATTTGTGTAATTGTGAATATCTTATAGTCAATACCTCCACAAATTTGGTTTGAAGCATAAATGGATAGTGATGCTAAAATCATAAAATCATCATAAATCTCTTACTTTCCCTTGATAACATATAATTTAACTTTTGTTTTTTGGTCAATACTTCTTATTTTTCTTTAGCAAAATCCACATGTGCAACGAAGAAACTAAAGTCTATGAGTAATTGTTGTGGACTGAATTGTGCCCGCACCTCCAATTCACATCTTAAAACCTCAACCCCTAGTACACCTCCAAATGTTACTGTCTTTGGAGACAGGGCCTTTAAGGTAAGTAAAGATGTCAAGAAGTAAAAAAAACTAAATTCTGTTGTTATGGTTGGGACCTAGTCCAATCTGACTTAGCTTTCTGAGTCACTGGGGTTATAGGTATGCAACACTATGGCTGGGGAGATCTTTTTTGTTTTTATCAATTTTTTAAATTTATTTTTTAGAATGCATTTCAAGTCATAGTACATATGTAGAACTCAATTTTCCATCTCTCTGGTTGCAAACAACAGAGTCACACCATTCGTGTCTTCATACATGCACCTAGGGTAGTGATGTCCATCTCATTCCATCATTTTTGCTACTCCCATTCTCCCTCCCTTTCCCCCC